>JADRCD010070898.1:0-11479 GCA_019843815.1 Montemys delectorum | reverse complement strand
CTTACTTAGCTTAGTCAGAATGGCCTGGTCATTCTGTCTCAACATTCAAAGTTCTGACCATCAGAACTTTGTTTTTACAGCATGTCCTTGGCTAACAGCTTCTCAGTGTCTGAAGCTGCTGCTTGCTACTGTAAAACTTAGTTTCCACATTGCTTGCTACTTACAAGAACTGGAATATATGACTCTCTTATTTTACTGGGAAACTTTATTTCTACATTCCCAGAACTCTGTTTTTCACTTTATTACTTCATCCACTTATTGCACATGGCATGATCCTGATCAGGTGTTTAATATGGGGAAGAGGGCATGTTTGTGTTTATTCCACAGAATGCTACAAGAGCTTGCTAGCTGCCAGAGTGATTGGTGTGATGTGCTGACCTGTGAGCTTGCTGAGTGTCCTGACAATGGTGACAGGAAAGCTATATTGGGTGAAAAATGAAGATAGTTGGAAAACGATGAACCCTCCTGTGGATGATCGTCCTGTGCCAAAAGAATCCACAAGCACTTGAATGGCTGACTGCTGGGAAGGGTGGCACCTGTTTATTTCTGAAAAAAAGACTGCTGTTTTTATGTAAATGAGTCTGGCCTAGTGGAAACTCGGGTCCAACAGTTATACAAACTTAAATTGGAACTCCAGAAAAAACAGTTTGGTGGAAGTCCTCCATGTTTACCCTCTTGATGCCCCTCCTTTGACCTTTAATAAGCATTTTATTGTTAGTAACTTTGGGGCCTTTCATTTTTAACACAATTACTGATTTTTATAAAACAGCAGATTGACTCCATGGTATCAAAACCCTTGAAAATTCATTATCATAGACTTGATTTGGCTGATAGAGAGCTGGCCAATCCTGAGGTTGATAATTCTCCTTCAGGGGCTGCATAGGATTCAGACCTGTGCATACTGATTCTGGGGAAAAAAATGAATCTAGTATGGGCACCAGCGTGGGCTGAGTGGAGGCTAAGCACCGCAGGGGAAGGTCCTACGTGGACTGTCTCTGAATTCCCCGTAAGACAAATCTGGTTTGCAAGGAGGTTGGTATCTGTTCTTTAACCTTATCCTAAGGGTTTTCTAAGGCTCTGCCTCCCCTCCCCAAAAGACACCAAGAGCCCTGACTGTGAGACGTAATGGTAAACAGACCCAGGGGAGGAATCAGGTCAATGCTCCCTCAGCTGGTTAATGCCCACTCATTCAAGGCTGAGGCAACTATTGATCACCTAGGTTCCTAAAGGCCTTAATTAAAATAATAAAAAGGGAGGAGGTGCCGGGAGCCACGGCTTTAACTTTGGCCTAGTGAAAAATGTGTAGTCTAACAGAATATTTGTGGGTGTGGAGGACATTATGACCCTTGGTTCCAGGAACTGAAGATTGCCACCAGCCCTCCCTTGCTGAGGGCTCTTCCCCTCTCCCTTGTCACCGGTTCTTTCCCCTCCCTTGTGACAGGATCTCCCCCTCCCTTGCCCCAGGATCTTCCCCCTTCCCTTGAAGCTTTCTCCTGCTTGTGCTTATATTGCCATCCCTGAAGTAAAGTTTTTGGAGCTTGATCAGACTTGATCAGTCTTGCTCTCATTCTTCAAGTCTCTTGTCTCTTTCCGGCTCCCTCTCCCCTGCCCTAGGACCTTGTTGAACGCCCTGAGGGTCCCGGCAACCACACGCGTGCTTTGCTCCAGGTGCGTTTGGGTTTCCCTTTGACAGGTCCATTTCACCTTGAATTGTCACACCACCCAGATGATTTGAATACTGCGTCACAAATGAGAATCACGTGAGGCGGAGAGGAAAGCAATTTAGCCAACTAGTTGGAAAAAGGAGCATCTCAGCCTGGTCCTTTACGGAAAGAATGTGGACCTCTGTTCTAGAAGCCTCTGGCAGATCATTTCTACCAACACTCTGGGGCTGTGACTACTTAACTATCTTTGATAAGTCTGGCATACCTACCTTGCCACATAGAGTCTCCGGGAGGAATCTGACCCCTCCATTGTTTGGAAGGAATTACTCATGTGATCCTCCTCTCCCACCACACTTACCACTGCTAATAGGGCCAGGGATGACACCTTTAATCCCAGGGCTTGGAAGGCAGAGGCAGATAGATCTCATAATGAGTATCAGGACAGCCAAAGCCTTACAACGAGACTCTGTCTTGAATGATACCCGACCCACCCCACCCTAACAACAACAACAACAGCAAAAAAGAAAAAGAAAAACAAAAAAATAGACGCCTCCCAACATAGAGACTTTAGTTTCTTTTGCAACAATATTTTGGGCATCTTGATTAGTGTTTGCGCACACTAGACACATAATAAAAATGATACACATGTGTAAGAAACAGCACTTTTATCTAGGGCAATTGATTCTAATGATTTTTTTTTAGGATCAATTACTCATAAGACAGTTTTTGTATATGGGTCAATTACTTGTAAAACAAAAAAATTGTTAATATAACACAATATTTTTCCTAGCATAATAAGTAATATTCCTACATTGTGTGTGCTTGTGCGAGTGCATGTGGGTGGGTGTACACATGACATGAATACAGAGGTCAGAAAACAACTTGCCAGAGTCAGTTTTACCCTTCTGTCATGTAGGTTCTAGAAATCAAATATAGGTCATCAAACATCTTTACCTACTATGTCTCTAGCCCCAAACCAGTATTTCTCATATTTTTTTATTTTTATTTTTGGTGTGTACATATGTGCGTAGTTTATATGTATATATACTTGCTTACATGTATGTAAACATGTGTGTGTGTGTGTGCGCACACGCACACATATGGAGGACATAATAAACATCCAGTGTGTTCTTCAATCACTTTCTACCTTATTTTCTTTAAATGGGGCCTCTTGATGAACCTGGAGCTCATCAAGTCCACTAAAAGGACTATTCAGCCAGCTCTGGAGTCCCTCCTGTATACTCTGTCTCCCAGTGGCAGGATTACATGTGCATATTTCTTCCTGTGCTTGACTTTTTACCTAGGTACAGAGATATGTACTCAGGTCCTGATACTTGTGTGATGAACACCTTACCCACTGAGACATCTTTCCAGCCACCTTTTGTATTAAAGAAATAGTATTTCTGTCTAGTGTCTCTTTATGTCGAAAACTGGTAAACACACTCAACTGAGTTCAGAAAGGGGGGCTTTAAGCTAAGAAATACAAAATCAAACCAAACCAAACCCACAGGCCCCTTGTGACAGGAAATGGAGCCACACCACACAGGAAGTGGAAAGCATGTAAGACCTTGTGTCTGTTTCTCTTTGTCTCCTTTTCTTTGAACCCTTGTTGCTGTGTCTGCTTCCAATTTCCCTGCTGCAGCTGTTCTTAGCAGCAATGTTTATGGCTCTTTACTCTCCGTACATGAGCGTGAACGTTAATTTGTTTGCTAGACACTATTTCTGTCTTCAACCTCAATAGATACTGGATAAAACACAGCTTATTTTGCCAGTCGCTATTGGCAATTGGGCTAGGTTGTCATCCCTGGCCCTATTAGCAGTGGTAAGTGTGGTGGTGGTGGGGAGGGGGGAGGGAGATCTTATGAGTAATGCTTTCCAAACAATGGAGGGGTCAGATTCCTCGAGGAAAATCTATGGGGCAAGGTAGGTATGCCAGACTTATCAAAGATAGTTAAGTAGCCACAGCCCCAGAGTGTTGGTAGAAATGATCTCCTAGAGGCTTCTAGAACAGAGGTCCACATTCTTTCTGTAAAGGACCAGATGGGAAATATTGTAAGCTTAGTGGGCCAGGGAGTCTGTCCTGGTAACTACTTAACTATAGAGCAAATACAGCCACAGACAATAGGTAAAAAGAGTGGCATTCCAGCACAGCATAAAAATGTCAAAACAGTGGGAAAACATAGAAACAGACAGAAGGCTGGATTTGGCCTGAGGGATGTACTCTCCAGATCCCTGTTCTACGATAAAGGCCTTATCGGGAAATCAGACGCTTGTCCATATTATCTTCAACCTGGTGTCTGCTTCCCTGACTGACAATGTTATCTTGTTTTCACTGATTTCTTCGCTTTTTAAATCTTCAGTGAATTACAGTGACCTAGCTGTAGGATGCAGACGGGCCTGTCGAAAAGAGAATGCAAATCACATACCTTGTCACATACAGTGAGCTTCAAGGACCAAATTTTATTTGAGCATACTGAATGAGAGTTGATCACTGGTGCTTCCTGCAGTTTCTGTAGCTATATAAAATCCTGTGTATATGGAAA
This sequence comes from Montemys delectorum, assembly GCA_019843815.1. Taxonomy (NCBI): domain Eukaryota; kingdom Metazoa; phylum Chordata; class Mammalia; order Rodentia; family Muridae; genus Montemys; species Montemys delectorum. The sequence continues at coordinate 7,272 of JADRCD010070898.1, read as the reverse complement.
ACATGAACGTAGATGGGAAAATATCTAGTGGATTAACAGGAGAGGAATGGGAGAGGAAAAGGAAACTATGTCCACAATATATAAAAGGCGTCTTTATGTAACACAGTACTATGCTCAATAAACATACACAATAAAAAAAATTTGTTTTAAGGGGCTGGTGAGATGGCTCAGCCGTTAAGAGCACTGACTGCTCTTCTGAAGGTCCTGAGTTCAAATCCCAGCAACCACATGGTAGCTCACAGCGTGGTGTGTCTAAAGACAGGAACAGTGTAGTTACATGTAATAATAAATAAATCTTTGAGTTGGAGCGAGCTGGGCTAGAGTGGAGCTAGCAGGGCCCGAGCGAGCAGAGGTCCTGAGTTCAGTTCCCAGCAACCACATGATGACTCACAACTGTACAGCTACAGTGTACTCATATACATGAAAATAAATACGTCTTTTAAAAATGTTTTAAATAAGAGAGATTTCAGTCAAAATTAAACTACAGAAATTATACTACAAACTGCTAGGGTGGTGTAACTACTCAAGTTGAGAGTAGTATTTCTTAGAAGCACCTCTCTCTTTTTCCCCTTCTCCCCCTTGTGCCAACAACTCTACCAGGCTCTTAATAATTGCTGCAGGTGTTTGAGTAGAGGGATAGTTGCTGGGGTTGCTCTCTCACTTCTAAAGGCTCCTAATATAGCATGAGACATGAAATAAGGGTTAAAAAAAAAAGGATAGGAAGTGGAACCAACATGTGGCACCATTGACTGAACTGACTGTTTGTCAAGTAGAACAGTAAAGTTTTTAAATGTGGTTTCCTTTTAAAGAGATGGTGTTTGGAAATGCAGCCCGTGTGGCTGGGGCTAAGCTTGTAATAACTTCACCAGTGCTGGGAAGAAGCCCAAGTTTCTCTCTGAAAGTGCTTTTGTCATACTGTAATATAAAAGGATAAGGGAGTAAGCTTGCCTTGAGTTGCTGGGTGGATGCTGTTGCCTGCAGCCTATGTAGTTTATTATATTTAGGTAATGCCTAACTGCACACTTGATAGACATTATTTTTATGTTGTGGCACTGGACTGTTTTATGGTCCCTGGTCATTGTGTTAAGAAAGGAGGCTCTCTTACCTTTCTGGATTAAAGACCCCTGTTCTTACCCCATATCCTAATGAAAGATCCCAAATGCTTCACTTTCTCAATTAAGAACAGAATGGGTCTATGCGGGATAGACTTGGGGCCTTTAAAATGGATGCTTTGGCCAGTAAAATAGCAAGGTACCAGTGGAGGCAACACATTAATTAAATGCTGTTACCCAGCACTGTCCTCAAGGTGTGGCAAAAGTGACCTGGACCAACTAGTAGGCAGTGGTAAGTTACTAGTCACGAATTGTCCTTGGTCAGAGCTAAGGTTGAAAGGTTGCGCTTCCTTAGGCTTCTCCTTTCACCCCAGGGACTATCTAAACAATTACTGCAATGTGATTTTTCCTAAGTCTCGGTTTTCATCATGGCACTCAGTTCTTATTGGGGGAACAGTACCTTCAGTAAATTAGCTTAGTTTTCTCGATCCTTTGTGTTTAATAACTCAAACTTGCAGGAAAGTTGAGTACAGTACTAGCAACATTTTTTCCTTATTACCACCTCACCCCAAAATCCTGTCTGATTTTGCCAGTTGTCTCTATGATGGATATGACAGCATAGGACTATGGCTTTCATAATTCATTATTCTCCTGTGCTCTAGGAAATTTCCTAGGTTCACTTACACTTTTTTGAACTTGACCTTAACAGAGATCATGGGCTAGTTATTTCATGGACTCATCCTCATTTGGCGTTGCTCAGTGTTTCCTCCTAATTGGTTCAAGTGACAAGCATTTTCACAGAAACATCTGTGAAGTGATGAGTTCCCACTGTATCCTTGCACACAGAGTGTGCTTTCAATGTATTCTTCCATTGTTAATGTGTACTTTAACCATATGACCCATGTATGCCAAGTAGGCTGTTTATAAATTCAATCTCTACTATTTTATCAAATCTTAAACATTTATATTTTTAAATAATTTAAAACATATACCAAACATCTCATAGAGCAAATGTCATACAAACATCTCATAGAGCAAATGTCATACAAACATGACCTGCTTTCCTCTAATATAATCATCTTCTATGACCATAAGAATAATGGGGTGGTAGTGGTGTGTGTGTGTGTGTGTGTGTGTGTGTGTGTGTGTGTATGTGTGTGTATGTGTGTATGTGTGTATAATACTTGGTAGGTTATTTCTCCACTAGTGAAATTAGCCAATTCAAGCCAGATTAGAATATATTAAAGGTAGGTTTATTGGGAAGCAGTTCTTCGACTGGAGAGTTTACTGGACAGAAGGAAGGAGGCCAGGGAAGTTGTCACAGGGTTGGGGAAGAGGGAAGAAAAAAAGGGCACACACTTGCAGAAAGGAGGAGGGGGAGGAGGAAGAGGAAGAGGAGGTGGAGGAGGTAGGACAGGAAGAGGAGGAGGAGAAAAGGAAGAAGGAGGAGGAGGAGGAGGAGGAGGAAAAAGCCAAAATGTCTACATATGTCTAGATTATATAGGGAAGAGCCTCTCAGTGAAGGGCAGCCCAGCCCCTGGGTTGGAAAATTCGGGGTTGGGCCAAGGTATGCCAAATAAGTATTGAGAGGGACCTGAAGGCCAGCTCTGCTTTGATATGTAAAATATGCATCTCAATCCCTTGTACCAAGCCAAATAATATTATCACTGTATCCATTATAGCAGTTATAGTCCTGTGGAGTTGTGATTTACTTCCTCCATTGGTAATTATCCATTCAGTCTACAATAATTTTTATTCATGTGAAATTCAGATCAGATAAAGTTGATCATTTTAAGTGAACAATTCAGTGACTATACATTCATAGTGATAGGAACTCCTACATCAGTCTAGTTTATGCCCCCTCCATTAAAAAAAAAAACCCTGTGCTTATTAAGCAGTTACTTTCCATTCTTCTTACTCCTGTCACTGACATAGACTAATCTGTCCCCATATCTATTAATTTACCCAGTGAGGGTATTTAATGTAGATACATCATAATCTAAGTCTGACTTCTGTCACTTAACATAATGCTTCCAATGGACACTCATGTTGTTTCAGCTATCAGTATTCAGTCCTTTCTGGATGAGTAATATTCTAATATGTATACTCATAATTTACTTATTCAATTATCTGTTGATGGACATTTGTGTTGTTTTCAGAATTTGGCTGTTGAATAAAATGCTATTATAGACATTTATGGGTAATTAGTTGTTGGAATGCCACCCCTTCATGATAACAATCCTGAAAAGACTAGGTATCAGAAGATGAAAAGATATCCCATGCTCATGGGCTGGTAGGATTAACATAGTAAAAATGGTCACCTAGTAAAAGCAATCTTCAGATTCAACACAATCCTCATGAAAATTTCAACACAATTCTTCATGAATCTTGAAAGAGCAATTCACAGCTTCATATGGAAACACACACACACACACACACACACACACACACACACACACACTCTCCAAACCAAACAAGCAAGCAACCAAATGAGGAGAGGTGAGACAATCCTAAATAAAAAAAGAGCTGTTGGAGGTATCACCATCCTTGATCTCAAATGGTACTACAGAACTATATTAATAAAAATAAAAAACATGGTGTTGGCTTAAAAGGAGACACATTGATCAATGAAATCAAATTGAAGACCTAGACATAAGTCTATATACTCACAAGCATCTAATACTTGATAAAGAAACAAACCATCCTGGTCAAACTGGATGACTACATGTAGAAGGATTTGAACAGGTCCCTAATTATTATCCTGCACAAATCTCAAGTCCAACTAGATCAAAGACCTCAACATAAAACCACATATAATGAATCTGACAGAAGAGAATGTGGAGGATAATCTTGAACTCAGTGACATAGGAAAAGACTTTCTTAACACCAATATCACATGTATAAAGAACACAATAATTGGAACTTTATGAAAATAAGAAGTTTCTGTACAGCAAAGGACACCATCATCTGGATAAAGCAGCAGCCTACAGAATAGAAATGTTTTTGTTTTTACCAACTACACTTCTGACTCAAAACTAATATCTAAAATATATAAAGAGCTCAGTAAATGAGACATCCAAAATAACCAAATAATCGAATTAAAATTGGGGTGGTGGTACACAAGTTACATGCCAGCACTTGAGAGGCAGAGGCAGGCAGACCTCACAGTTCAAGAACAGCTTGGGAAAGGAAAATCAAAACTACTTTCAGATTTCATTTTACACCAGACGAAATGCCCAAGATCAATAAAACAAATGAGACAGCTGATGCTGGAGGGGATTTGGGTTATGGAAAATGCTCATCTGTTGCCAGTGGGGGTGCCAGTGAAATCAGTGTGATTGTAATTCAGCAAGTTGGGAATAGGTCTACCTTGAGATTCAGCTGCACTATTCTTGTTCATATATCCTAAGGATGCTTCACCCTAATATAGAGATACTTGCTCAACCACATTCATTGCTGATCTATTAATAATAGCCAGAAGTTGGAAACAGTCTAGATATCTGTCAACAGATGAATGAATAATGAAAATGTTACGCACTTACACAATGGGATTTTACTCAGCTGTTAAAAAAATGATATTATGAACTTCACATGTAAATAAATAGAGCTAGAAAAAAATTATCCTGAATGAAGTAACCCAGACCTCCAAAGACAAATAAATATGATATGCATTCAATTATCTTAATATATATGTATATATTCATATTATATTTGTATATATGAATGAATATATGTGAAATATTCATATATCATATTTATGGAACCTAAATGGAATCACCAAATAACGGAGACAAAGCCCCAACTAGATATTTCTTGCTACCAATGAAACCTACAGTGCCAGGGATTAGTTACACCTAATTGAGTTGTTGACAGAAGGGGAACCATGGAAACTCCTAAACAACCCAGGTTCTTTCCAAGGCTCACCATAAACTGAAGAGAAGGCCCAATTTCTAAACACAGTACTTATACAACTCATCAAACATGGAAAAGTTGAACTGGTATCCACCTAGCACATTAGTTCTCTAGTACTGCAGACTAGAGTTTCTCATGTTGTGGTTGCCCCTAACCATAAAATTATTTTTGTTGCTACTTCATAACTGTAAACTTGCTACTGTGATGAATCATAATGTAAATATCTGTGTTTTCTAATGGTCTTAAGCAATTCCTGGAGAAAGGTCATTCAACAACCCCCAAGTGGTCTCAACCGATAAATAGTATTACTACTACTATTACTATTACCAATATAAATAGTCAGTACTAACTAGTATTCATGGTATTGGTAGCTACTTTACATGCTATCAGAGAAGAAAGATAAACACCAACCAAGTTATAAAACCTTTGATCTATAATAGTAACCTACCTGCAATGGAATAGTGGCACAAAGCTTATAGGAGTAACTAACTACTATATGATTGGATTTAAGGCCCATTCCATGAGATGGAACCCATGGCCAACAATTTCTTGGAAGGCCAAGAGCTTGGAACTAAATAAGCCATGGACTGAGGGGGAAACCAAATGTAGAGAGCCGTCCGAACCGCGCCCTAAAGATGGCGACGGCTGGCAGAGAGCTCTTAGATAAACAACACCTGATTTGGCTTGTAGGTTGTGCTTCTGAGTGGCATGATCTTCCCTGGCCTATGGGGAGATGACACGTGGCATGAGTTCATGGGCTCCTACTAGGATATAAGCAGTGCCTTTCTGGGGCTCTGGGTCTTCCTCTTAAAGATGCAATAAACGCTTGTTGCAGAAGGATCCTGGTGTTTGCATGCATTCTTGCTGGCGAGATGATTGCGCGGAACAACCAAATACTAATGATCTGCTAATGAAATGTAGCAGTATAAGGACTCCTAACAACATTCTACTATACCCATAGATTAGTGTCTTGCTCAGCCATCATCCGAGAAGCTTCAGCCTACAGTAGATGGAAGTAAATATAGAGACTCACAATTAGACAATGTGCAGAGTGAAGGATCTTGCAACATTCAGTCCTAAAATTATATCAGGGGACTCCGTGGAAGAGGAGGCAGAAGGATTGTAAGAACTAGTGAAGATGGAAGACACCAATAAAACAAGGTGGTGAAGACAAAACAGAATTGACAAACATATGAACTCACACAGTAGCAGCCTGCATAGGGTCTGCACAAATCTAGGCCAGAGGTGGTCATAGCACTGAAAGGGAGAAGAGGACACGAGCTCTCATCCTTAACCTAGGACTATCTCCAAATGACAACTGTTCACAAAGGAAAAACTAGTTCTCTCCAATGGAGTATCACTGGGTGTGCAAACCACATTTAATGGCAGACTTCTTGTCTAACAGTTGATGGTCAACTCAAAATGAGCTCAACAATATTTTTAAAGGTTGGTTTTTTGTTTTTTTTTTTTTTGTCGCATAATGCTTTGTCTGGGTATTTTTCACATTACTAGTTGTCTTAGTCAGGGTTTTATTGCTGTGAACAGATACTATGACCAAGTCTTATAAAAGACAACATTTAATTGTGATTGGCTTACAGGTTCAGTCCATTATCATCAAGGTGAGAGTATGGCAGCATCTAGGCAGGCACAGTGCAGGAGGAGCTGGGAGTTCTACATCTTCATTTGAAGGCTGTTAGCAGAGTATAGGTTTCCAGGCAGCTAGGATGAGGGTCTTAAGCCCACACTCCCAGGGACACACCTACTCTAACAAGGCCACATTGGGTTGGAGAGATGGCTCAGCTGTAAAGAACACTGACTGCTCTTCCAGAGGCCCTGAGTTCAGTTCCCAGCAACCACATGGTGGCTCATAACCATCTGTAATGGGATCTGATGTCCTCTTCTGGTATGTCTGAAGACAGTGACAGTATACTCATAAAATAAATAAATAAAATATACATAAAATAAATAAATCTTAAAAAAAATAATGCCACACCTTCTAACAGTGCTACTCCCTGGGCTGAGCATATACAAACCATCACACTAGTCTTTTGCTTATACATTACTATTTCTAATTTTGTGTTTTTATGGGTTGTGTGTATGTGTGTGTTTATTATGCATTTTGTTTGTTTGTTTTGTTCTGTTGTTTTTTAGTTGCCTGTGTGTTTTCTAAAATGAGAGAGAAAGAAGGCATGGAATAGGAAGAGTGGGAAGATGTGGGAGGAGACGAGAGAGAGGAAACTGTGATCAGAATATATTGTATGGTGAAACCTATTTTAAATAATAAATAAACAAAATATTAAAAGGAAGA
>JADRCD010070895.1:0-11781 GCA_019843815.1 Montemys delectorum | reverse complement strand
AATCTTTGCAGAGACTTTTCGAACCGACCACCCCGGCTCCCCCTCTGCGGCCCCCTGACTCCCCTTCCCGTGCCCCGGAGTTCCCCTCCGCCAAAAAAAACTTGCTCAAAGGCCACTTTCGGAACTTCACTCTCTCCTTTTGCGACACCTACACAGTCTGGGACTTGCTGCTTGGCATGGACCGCCCCGACAGCCTAGACTGCAGTCTGGACACCCTGCTGGGGGATCTACTGGCCGTAGTGGCCAGCCCGGGCTCTGGGACCTGGGAGGCATGTAGCAACTGCATAGAGGCATACCAGCGACTGGATCGACATGCTCAGGAAAAATATGACGAGTTCGACCTCGTGCTGCATAAATACTTACAGGCAGCCGAGTTCTCTATCCGGTCCTGCACGAAAGGCTGCAAGGTAGGGATTGGTGACCCACCCACGCCATAATAGTTGCCTGGCCAGAGCTAGTTTCTGTGTCAGTGGGACCAGGAAAAAATAAAGGTCTCCCTCTCCATCCCCCGTACGGCTCCCACCATTCCCAGTGTAGTACTGTGTCACCCTGAACCCCTCCCTAGAGAGGGAGCAACAGAGAGGGATTCAGGTCAACTTCTAAGTTTAAGGTTCGAACATTTTAAGGCTGGAGCCTCCTGGTGTACTACTTCCCACATGAGGGGGAAATGGGGCCCTGAGCTGGCAAAGTGGTAGCAGGAAAGTCTGTTTCCTAGTCTCCTGGTTGGCTCTGAACCCCACTCCTGGACTAGAATTAGTCCTGGGACTGGCAGTGGAAGGATTGGAGGGTGTTCAAAAGACCAGAGGAAGAATATTTGACTACCTAATCCTCATCCTTTGCTTCCTGCCAATTGATGAAAGGCCAGGCCACGCCTGGTGACAGGGTACACCAACCACACAGTTGACCTTATATGACCTGAGATTGCTGGCCAGATCCTAAGCAAGGGAGCCCAGGGATGCCTATCTTCTCTTAAGGAGGGAACCTGTAGGCTTCTGTCTTCTGAAGAAAGAAGGCTGGGGAAACAGGGCTTATCAGCTCTTGGAAGGGCCGTGGAAGGTTGGTGCATTATAAAACTCGCAGTGCTCCAGGGTGGTGACAGGAAAACCTGGCTTTCTGGCTGCTAAGGATGGGCATCTAGAGGAAATTACAGAGTAGGCAACTGTAAAAGGGACCTTCCTAGGAAAGAATTGATTGTTGAGAAATTTCTTGACCCTCAGTAGGGTTGCTCTGTATAAGAATAGGTAGGTGGGGCTATATTTGGTGGGGGTATTTGGGGCCTGAATCTACTTCCCTGTTTTTCCTGCCTGGCCAGGTGGCCTGCTTTGGGAGAAAAGAACGAACAGCAAGGTCAAAAGGTCAAGAGACAATGAGACCAGGTAGGTCTCACACATTCTGGAGCTGGGGGCCATGGGCTGGAGAGTGAGTGAGGCAGTTACCTCCTAGTGTAGAACATCCCCTTTCAAGGCTCTGAGAAAGGGTTGCAAGTGCCTCCTTCCAGCAAGCATTGCTCCTGTGGACTTCTGCAAGGTTCTGCTGGTCTCTATGGGCCCCTTGGGAATTTGGGGTGGAGGACTGGGGAGGAATGAAGTAGCTTGTCCATCCTGACTTCACTTTCTCCTTCTCCCTTTTCCTATTCTCGTAACCTAGCAGTCTCCTCCCGCCTCACTCAGCCTCAGCTGACTCACTGCTTCACTCACACTACCAGATGAGATATTCCACTTCTTAAAGGTGTACAGACAGAGAGACAAACATATCCAGCCATGCACTGCTAGTGAGGCTCTGGACAAAGTCATACAGAGGAACTGAGAGGTTGTCACTTTCATAAACAGTGCTGTGGAAGCAGGCGCCATGTCACATGCGTCTCCCTGTGGTGTCAGAGACATGCAATCACATGAAGAAAGACACATTTTGCCATACAGAGGTAGAGATACATACTTTAATTGCCTGCCAGGGATTCGTGTCCTCAGTGAGAGCAGAGGTCTCCTAGCAGATAGAATAAAGGATATCTATATTTTGTGGTCCCCTCCCCAAGCCCATGGCCACAACTGTTCTTTTGTCAGTCTCCAGAATGAATGAAGACCATGGCACAACTTTTCTATGAGGGTTTTTCTCCATGTTATAGTCGGATCCAAGCTCCTTTTGACCCCACACTAAATCCCTCACATTGATTGCTGATACAAAGCAGTTTGATGTCTGGGAAGGCAGAGGTTCTCTGTGATTCTGGAGGTCTTATCTCATCTGTTGAGGGCTTGTTAGCAGTTTGCTCTCAGGCATGTTTTCTTTGCCTCCTCTAAGCTTTCATTTCCTCATTTGTAAAACAGGAAAAATATCCTTTCCCTGCCCAAGTCCCGAGTGTTTTGTGAGATGTAAGTGGGAATGCATGACTAGTAGCATTTTGTGGTAAGAATTTAACACCTGGCATAAATTAATATTTAGGGGTTTCATGTGTGTGATGAGAGCACTACTGTCTAGATTACCTCCATTTTACAGATAAGGGAACTAAGATACATCCGGGTAATACAATTCGCCCTCAGCAAATGAGCAGGAATTGCGGTACTCCAGCTCAGTCTTCTCATGCTAAACCTTTGCTTTTGCTGTGGCCTCCTATCAAGGCCCCCAGACCCTTTCTCCTGTTTCCTTGCCTCTTTCCAGCAGCAAGTGGGCTCTCCTGCTCTTACTGTCTAATGCCTGCACACGAGCTGTGCCAGCTCCTCAGTTCTCCTCCTGTGGTTTCTACCTCTTCCAAAGCTTTCTCCTTCAACTGAGGCCCAAAGCTCAGTTTGCTCTAAGTCTTTAATCCATTTTTCTGATGCCATGAAAGAGACAGGCAGTCCCGAGCCCCTTCTTCTTGACACCCTGTCTCCTGAATTACTTACCCCACCTTGTCACAGGCCTTCTTTACCCATACTGAACCCCCCTCCTCCTGAGCTCAGAGCTCCCCTGTCTGGCCCCTACCCCAAGTAGGATCCTGTGGAGATAATATCCCACACTCAGAATCCTCTTAAGTGAGACCCTGAAGTCCTATTCTAAGATGAGGAGGTTTTCTCTGTCTGCAAACCAACTCTGGAGCTGGGTTCTAGAGCCAGATGACCCCCTATTCCCAGGGTCTTTGTTACAAGTGCGTCATCAGTTCCTTCTGGTGTGGCTCTAGAAAGCCTGTTCTCTGCCTCTGAGATGTCTGCCCCTGTTTTGGGCCACACAGGGCCCCAGGAATCATACCTGTCCTCACTGCTGCCTGTGACACCTCCCAATTTAGTACCAGCTGCAACATTTTCTTAATGTGCGACTGACTTCCTCTCGAATAGGAGAGAGATGGAGCTAACTCGGGCCAATGCCCATCCCCACACTGGCCTTTCCTAGCTCCAAGGGCCACACCCCATACCTCCCTTAATTCCCTGTGACCACTCCCCCAAACACACACACACTCAATCTTTCCCTTAGCCTTGCCAAGAGTTACCAGACAAATAAATCCCCTCCCAGATTTCACCTTCTTAATCTCGCCATGCCCCTGCCTGCTGCTGGCTGCCTCTCCCACCTCTGCCTCTTTCTTCCTCTCAATTCAGAACACTCAGGGTGAGGAGAATGAGGGCACAGGAGCAAACTCTGGCTTTTTTCTCACCGCTATTCCTCTAAGGCCAAGAGGCCCAAGAGGAGGGATGTTGTCAGCTCTTCCAGTGGCCATTAGCTGCACTAATCAGCTAGTTCAAAGAAAGATGGGATAGTGCTGATCCACTCCAGACTGTCTGGCACCCACCTGGCAGCCTGCGGGTTTGATACTGGGACGAATCAACTGATGAGGTGGAGAAGGGAGGCTGGAACCTAAATTCCCTGGAGAGAGTTAAAGGAGTTTGACTTAGAGAAGAGAAGACTCAGGAAAATATGGCCTCAGATTTCACACCTTGAAAGAGTTGTCCTTGTATAAAATATGTATGTCTTGATTGGCTCCGAGGGACTTCATAGAAAGCCCTACATTCTAACCTAAATTTTTTACTTCATACCAGTGTGACCTTGAACCTTATGAACGCCAAGCCTCTGAGCCTCACTTTTTCAATCTGTCAAATGGGGCTCGTTCATCAGAAAAGCCCTGTGATTTCAGTATTAATGAGAAAGTCTGTAGAGCATCACATCTTAGCAAAAGCAGAGGTTCTCCCTCCAGCTTTTCTTTGCAAAGGAGGAACAGACTGCCTCGGAGCTCCTGTCCCCAGGAAGTATCTAGCCTAACACAAGTGGACTGCTGGGTGAAAATGCCATGCAGATGACTCTAGGACTGTATTTGCATGGAGGAAGGAACTGGAGCAGGTGACCTCAGGGGTCTGCTTGAGTTCTTCAGCAGCAGCATTGGATGCAAAAGGATAGGAAAGGAGGTTTGGCTTCAACACCCTCACGCAAGGAGAGGGTGGGGTCTGCCAGAGACAGTTACCTCGCCTTCTGCTCATACCTACTGGGGCCCTGATCTTCCTCCACTCGGGCTGGCAGCTGTTTCTGCCTCATTGCCTTCTCTCCTCCCACCTGCCACAGCTTTGCTGCCAAACAGGACTCTCAGGCTAACCCTGGAGATGACGGGTACTAAGAGCCAGGGGCTTGAAGAGTCCCACGTTGAATAGTAGTTCTTGTTGTCACTCAGATGTTCTCTCTCTGGCCCAGAACTCTTAAAAGCTAGAAAGGGCGCCCTGGTCCCTGTTTGGAGGCAGAGGAAGAGGAAAGCCAGCAATAAGCAGCCTCCTGGGAATCATAAGAAAGCTGGCCCTGGGGGCGGGGCCTCCAGATCCATAGCAGTTCATCTCTTCACCACTAAGGACTGTATGCATGCTGTTCTAGGAAAGGTTGGTGCCCCAGAATCCAAGAGAAGGTACAGAGAAGAGGCAGGGCTTACAGCTAGGGCAAGGACACATGAATTAATGCTGGGAGTGACAAAGCAGATCCTTGAGCTATAGCCTTACTCACTCCCACTCCTCCAACTCCCATGTTCTTCCTACACTGTAGCTCATGCCCACATCCCCATCCATATTTCAATGAGCACCAACTAGACAGTGTTTTATCACCCCAGACCCTTCCCAACGCTCATCCCACACCTCACTTTCTTTTGGGGGGGGGTGGTTGAGACAGGGTTTCTCTGTGAAGCCCTGGCTGTCCTGGAACTCACTCTGTAGACCAGGCTGGCCTCGAACTCAGAAATCCGCCTGCCTCTGCCTCCCTAGTGCTGGGATTAAAGGCGTGCGCCACCACTACCCAGCTACCCCTCTCTTTCTAACCCTCATTTATGTATTTATACTCCTCTGCTCCTCCCAAAACTTACTTCTAATCTTCTTGGCCTGACTACTTCCTGTCCCACTTGGTTCCTCTCCATCAGTTGAATGTTCCCATGCCACTCTGCCATCTGCCTCCAACTTCCCAACCCTCCTGACCTTTATTGCAGACCTCACCTCTTCTCTGCCTTGCCTGCCTCATCTCCTTGCTACCATACTCCTTGCTCTTAACACCTCCATGCCCCCTCACAGGATACTCACACTTTGCCTCCCTCATCCCTATTTCTCCGCATGCCTTGATTTTCTTTCATGTTTTGATCTTCTCTCCTGTTGCTCCTTTCCACCTCTCCCCTCCTCTCTTTCTATGATCTTTCTTCACCCTTTTCTACCTTTTTCCCAGTCCACTCAGGGTAGATATATGCATGAGTGCATGCACTCACATACTCATATATATAAAGACACACAGGCATACATCTCCCAATCTTCAGGGCTACTTCCCGTCCTTCCCACAAGCCGGTGGCCTGACTACTATAGTCACCATAGCAATGGGAACCTCCAGGAAGGATGTATTGGTATCTCCTGAAGATGAGGTTGAGGGAGTGAAGAGGGAGGAAAAGAGGCCAGCAATCTCCCATCGAATATTGTTCTGGCTGGAAGTGTCTGCTGAACATGGTAGAGGTGATGGTGAGGAAAGATAAGAAGTGAGTGGGGCCAAGATCAAAAGAGAGCCAAGGATCTCTGGGTACATGGAGGGTACTCCCAAGCTACGTGAATGTGTGCTGGTGCCTTCTGCAGACATTAATACCTCAGAGAAAGAGTATACACACCCACTTTTCTCTGTGTGGTTGGGGATGTAGACCAACAGCTAAGACTCAAGGGTCAGGGGTTATCTTTGTAAAACTTCTCTCAGGGCAGTTCTTTTGTGAACCCTATGCTCCAAGACTGTTTACCTGTGGTATGTGTCTGCAGATTAAAACTAACCTGACCATCTGCTCCTTTCAGTCATGTGACATTCCAGCTGCAGGTATGTGTTGAATGCTAGGAGCCACCTTCCCTTCTGAGGAATATGTACAATCTGGGGGCCCACAAACACAATTCTCCAACAATGGTAGGACTCTGGAAAATGGCTATGTCTGAATTCCTGTGGTTACAGGTTTACAGGTCAGAATCTATGTGAGGAATGACAAACTAGTCTTTTGTCCATGGGCAAGAGAGAGAGAGAGAGAGAGAGAGAGAGAGAGAGAGAGAGAGAGAGAATGAATGTGTGAGTGCTCAGAGAAGCCTGAATTTAGGAGACCCTGAGTCAGGTAGGATTTTAGAGGGAAGAGCAAGGGCACCAAGTGAGCTAGGCTTAGGGGAGGGTGAGAATGAGTTGCTACAGAAGAAAGGTTGACACAGCCAAAGCTCTTGCTCAAATGGATTCTGGAAATGGGATCTGGAATCTTAGCCACAAGTTTATGGGCCAAAGGATGGGTCCAGCTGGCTCCAAAGAAGAAAGGGATAAGAAAAGGAAGGCAAAAATAAAATAAAGTATAAGCTTTTGAGTATCTAGGAGGTGTGTGTTAGTGTGTGTGTGTGTGTGCATGTGCGTGTGTGTGTGTGTGTGTGTGTGTGTGTGTGTGTGTGTTGGGGATATATGTATATCCATGAACTCAGTCTTGTCAATGATCCTAGCAGGAAAGTACCACTATTATCCCCACTTTACAAATGTAACAATTAAGGTTCAGCAAGAGGAAATAACTTCCCTAAGTAACGTAGGGCAGGGTGCTGGGATGTAAACCTGCCTTTGTTCTTTCTCGGTGCACAGATGTATAGAAGATGTTAATGTTCTGTGTCAGACGCTGGAGGCAATGCCCTGATGTCTATGAATAGACTGGTGAGAAGTTAGGCTGGCTAAAGGGGAGGCTCAGTAGAGCCTATTGGAAACTTAAGGAAACTTCTGGAGTAGCTCAGATTTAGGGAGGACTCACCAGCATCCTCTTTGTCCAAGAGACATGTTTCTTGTCCTTGAGATCCAGTGATAGATTTCCCCCTCCCTTGGCAGCCATTAGCTGCTTATAGTTCTTCATGATAGGTTATCCAATCCCAAGTGCTCAGCCTTAAACACATAAACATATCAACAACATTAAATGAACTTAGCAGATTTCTTTGTGCATATGTATGTATGTATGTGACAATGATAATTAAAGAAGTCATGAATTTGAGCAGGAGTAGAAGGTGACATGGGAGGAGTTATAGGGGAAAGGGAGGAGTAGAAGTGATGTAAATATAGAATGTAGCAAAAGCTCAAAATATTAAATTAAAATTTGATTTTAAAAAAGATGCAGTGACAGTCACTGATATCCTCTTAGGACAGAGACAGGAAGATGGAAATAAGAGGTTTGATCCTTCCTTTTTTGCAGGCTTAGAAAAGAAGAGAAAAGTTGAGTTCCACTTGTCTTGAGAAAGGGTATTTCTGTTATCGTCTCAACTCCAATATATTGAAAGTATTGGCCAAGGCAGAAAAGGAAAAGGTGCCCTATACAGCCCCAACCCACCTGCAGCACACATTGGTAGCTGGTAGAACCAAAAGGAAAAACAAATGCCATGAGATCTTGTCGTGTAAAAGTCAGATAAGGCCTGGCCCGGAATTTGGACGTCCAGTTCCCATGCCAGGATTTTGTTGAGTCCCCAGTCTTAGATGCCTGGTCTTCTCCATAGAAACAGAAAGGAACAGGCAGCCTACAACATTCTGTCTGAGAGAAGAGCATGTTGGAGGTGTGAATGTTACCTGTGTTTTTCCTATCTTACTTGGTTTGAAGCAGATAGCATGTCTACACAGCTTATTTGTGGAAGATGAAGTATGTCTGTTCAGTCAGTGCTCAAGTTAATTCTTCAAGATTGCTATAGGCTCAAAAGCTTTTTAAAAATATTTTCCTTGATTATTAAAAAATGTGGCCTTTGAGAATGTTTGGAAACTAAAATATGTTAGAGAAAAGGGGACTAGAGGCATTTGGGTTCTATTCATTGTCATGAAGTATACAGAAACTTACATTTTAAGTGTATAATTTAGAGAGGCATTAGGTACTGTACTGGCTAGTTTTGTGGGTCAACTTGACACAGGCTGGAGTTATCACAGAGAAAGGAGTTTCAGTTGGGGAAGTGCCTCCATGAGATCCAGCTGTGAGGCATTTTCTCAATTAGTGATCAAGGGGGTAGAGCCCCTTGTGGGTGGTGCCATCCCTGGGCTGGAAGTTTTGGGTTCTATAAGAGAGCAGGCTGAGCAAGCAAGGGGAAGCAAGCCAGGAGAAGCAAGCCAGTAAGGAACATCCCTCCATGGTCTCTGCATCAGCTTCTGCTTCCTGACCTGCTTGAGTTCCAGTCCCGACTTCCTTTGGTGATAAACAGCAATGTGGAAGTGTAAGCTGAATAAAGCCTTTCCTCCCCAACTTGCTTCTTGGTCATGATGTTTTGTGCAGGAGTAGAAACCCTGACTAAGACAGGTACATTTCCATTTCATTACTATTTCTAAAATGTTTTCATCTTCCCAAACAGAAATTTTCTACCTGTTAAACAGTAATTCCCGATTTCCTCTTCACTCTTTCCCCTGGCAATCAGCAATCTACTTTCTCTTTTAACTTGATTGTTCTAGATAGCACAAGGAAGTGGAGTCAGATATTATTTATCATTTTGTGTGGCTTGTTATATTTTATATACTATACATATGCTTTATATATTACATATTAATTATGTAGTTGGTATATATAAACATATATTATATGATGCTTTTAAGGTTCATCCAAGTTTTAACATTTTTCAGTATTTCATTTCTTCTTATGGCTGAATAATATTTCATTGTGTGCATATGCCACATTTTCTTTATCCATTAATTTCTTAGTAGATATTTGAACTATTCTACCTTTTGACTATTGTGAACAATGTTGCTATGAACCCTGTTCTACCAATATTTGTTTGAGTACTTGTTTTCACTTCTTTTGAGTATATTTAGGAAAGGAATCACTTGGTTATGTATTTCCATGCTGAAATGTTATGAGCTTGTTTTGTTTTAGGTAGGGTCTTGCTATGTAGTGTAGAGTATCATTGAGCTCAAGCTCCACCTACATCAGCCTCAAGTGCTGATATTACAGGTGTGCACCATTGTGTCCAGCTTATGCTTAACTTTTTGAGTAATTGCCTCTCAATTCTTTATAGCAAGCAGTTGTGCCATTTTACATTCCATTCTTAAATTTGGCATTCTGAACCATTTTACATACATACCAGCAGTGAACTGAGCAAGGGTCCAAATCTCCACATCTTTGTCAACACTTGGTATTTTCTGGGTTCTTTTGATGATAATACCCGTGTTGATGCAACCGCATAGTTCCCTAATGATTTATTATAGGTCTTTTTAACTTGCTTGTACTCTGAGTACCTTTCCATGTACTTAAAAATTCATAAGCTCCATCCTTGATGAGTGGATGATATTCTGTCACAAGTTACATAATTGATTTAACAGGCCATATACTGTTAGATAGTTAGATGACTGTCAACTTTTTACAATTATAAATAACCTCATGGTAACTATCTTTGTTCATCAATTTATATCAGATATATGACTTTTTTACTCATAAAGGTTATCTCGTCATTCTTCCTTATTCCTGTATTTTGGTTGAGTTTTTTGAATCACAAATGATACATGCTTATTTTATCAAATCTAACAATATAAAGATTTATAAAGAAAATGTTAATAATCCTGTTCATTCTTTCCTAGTTGCATTGCCCTAAGGTCCTGGACTTTAACAATTTTGTGTGTATTCTCTTCTCTGTAAGCTTACATAAACATCTACATAAAATGACTCTTTCTTTGTTTTGCATACAAATGGATGCATAAACATCCATTCTGTAGAATGAAGTTTAGAACTAGACTTACAGAATCACAGTATTAACCTTTTTAATGCTACTGGCATACATTACTAAATCTCTTTCAAATTACTAGATTATTCTAGTTTATACCCACAACAGAAATGTGAGACTAATTTACTTGAAAAATGATCTAGCCTTAGCTTCTCATTGACATTCCTTTGGTCAGACATTTGTTTTTATTGTTTATAAGCCTTTTGCCGGGCTTGTTTGTAAATTGTTAGTTCATGTTTTCTGTTTTTATTAATGCTTTGTTTGTTCCCATTTATATGGATTAATGGTGTTAGCCTTTTCTAATCACATTTGTGGCAGATTTGCAGAGCTTGCTGTTTGGATCTTAGAGCTGAAAGGAGAGAATGAGAAGGAAAGGTGTGATCCTAGTTGTGTCGTATTGTTTACCTTACTTAATTCTTACACCTGCCTTGTGACATGTATACATAATGGTCCCCATTTTGCAGTGGACAAGACCGTCTCAGAGGGGTCACATGGAGTCATCAGCTCATAGAGTTGAAGCTGGAAATTATGTGTTGGCAGACAGCACTACTACTCAATCGGCGCTAGTTGTGCATACGGATAAAGCTTTCTCCTTTTGTTTTAGAGGCATCATTTACAGAGAGGTGAGGGTAGTTTCGTTTTTTAAAGAGCATAGCTTGTCTATCAGGAAAGGGTTGTCAGGGAGGTCAACAATCTTGCCTGTGCTTTTATTACCAGCACAGGCACACGTGGGATTTTGACTGCAGTCAGTTTGAGTTTAAGATGTTTGACCCCCGTCTTCCTACCATCCACGCTACTTACTTAAACAGTCATCTTCTCAGCTCAGAGAAGAAAAGTACTTGGCTCATAGTCATGCAGCGAAATAGTGGCCACAGCTCCTTTCTAGTGATATGTCCAAGCTTACACAGCTACTTATTAGCAGAGGCAGCTTTGACTATCTATCCATATGTTGGAACAAAGGCCACTTGATAAAGAATATTTATGGGAAATGCTGTGTGAAAGGGGCAATTATGTAAGGTATATAACATACCACTTTTTTTCCTGGTCTCTGGCATTGAAGTCTTCCAGTAAAAGGCTACTCCAGAATCCCAGAAGTTCCCAAAAGATGGGACTTGGGACAGGAGAAATGATGCCCTAAGGGCATTAAAACACTTCTGCTAGAATTAGCTTTCAGCCCTGTTCAGCCATTGTGCATGTGTGTGTGTGTGTGTGGGGGGGGGCAGAGTAGAGAGGGAAAGGGAATCTTTGGGAGTTTGTTTTGCTTTTTGTTCATTTGTTTATTCGTCTGCAGTGCTAGAGCATGAACTTTGAGTCTTGCTTTGGCCAGGCAAGTGCTATACCATTGAACTACATCTCCAGTCTGAACAGAGTGCTTTGATAAGGGAATGGAAATGATCATTTGTAGTGTTTGGTATCCAAATGTTCTTTCCCTTGCACCCACTTACAAGGAAAACTCTACTTCCATGTGAAGTAAGTTGAATAGATTGAAGCAGGTGGTGCACGCCTTTAAGCCCAGCGCTTGGGAGGCACAGTCGGGCGGATTTCTGAGTTCAGAGCCAGCCTGGTCTACAGAGTGAGTTCCAGGACAGCCAGCTCTACACAGAGAAACCCTGTCTCGAAAAACAAAACAAAACAACAAAAA
>JADRCD010070893.1:0-14961 GCA_019843815.1 Montemys delectorum | reverse complement strand
AGTAAGGAGGATTTTGAAAAATGTATGTCTTTAAATGATACAAAGAACTGTCATACAGTGTTTGTAGGGATATAAGATAATTCAACTCAAGTATTGAGTATTTTCTCAAAAAAATTAATATAAAGTTAGTATATACTACAACTACCTTACTCCTGAATTAAAGCCTCTGCATGGAAAGCAGTGTGTTCATAGAAGCCATATTAAAAAAAGAAAGAGAGCAATGGCTTTCAATTACTGATTAGAAATACACAGACAGAAAATTTTCTGAGACACAGTAAGAGAAAATAGAACCAAGGATGGAATGACACAAACATTATAGCATAAACATTTTCAAGATTTCAGTCGCTGAAACAAACAATCCAGAGTTAGTTACCATTTAAATTTTGTGTTCCACATCCTCTTTCTCCTAATACAATTGTCATCTGTGAATGATATGCTTTATGATCCTGAATTAAGTAGATTTCTTAGCAATGATACCAAAAGACAGATTCACAGAATTCTCAAATGATGTACTAGATTTAAAAAAAATTAATTATACTCCTCAAAAGACACAAGAATATAAAGGTTGAGTCACAAACTGGAAATAGTTATTCAGACTGTGTTAAAAAAAAACAAACAATACTCTATTTTAAATGCCAGTTAAAATGCTGGTCAAAACTTTAGATACATTACCAAAGATTGGAGGAAAATATGAGAAATGCTTAGCATCATTCTTTTCCAGTTAAATGCAAATTAAAGATGGAATAGCCATAAAATGAAGTATTAGTCAGCTTTAAAAATGAATGAAATTCTGCTTCAACAGAGGAATTTAGAAAATATGCTAAATGAAATGAAATCACTATTAAAAATAATATACTACATGATTTTACTATTAAAAATATACTTAATAGACACTAATAGGAATAGAAGTTTTGGTAGTTACATAGACTTGGGAGTTGGGAAGATTTAGAGTGACACTTAATAAGTCCATGTTTTTGTTTTTGTTTTTTTAGTAATGATGACAGCATTGTTATTTTAAATTATAGGAATATAACTCTAGGGTTATGGTTAGGGTTAGGGTTAGCAATTTAGCAATAGAATATGGCCTAGCATAACCTTATTACTCCTCTAGAGCAAATGTGTGCCACACAGAGTGGGTGAGACAGGCAGTACTACAAATCTATAATAGCAGTTCTAAAACTTGAATTATGCATTCTAAATGCTAAATTGTTTAGTATAGAAATTAGCTATTTTTTTTTAAAATATCCCTGAGGAAAATCATAAGAACCTTTCTTCTATGCTAAGTACTATTATAAACATTTCAAAGAAAAAATAAAGAAATACTCTGAAAGATGGTAAAGGATGTACCAGCTTTGGACCCTCCCAACATGACTAGAAAAATAACACAGAAACAAAACATTTATGAGTTCCTACTCAACAGAAATCTGTGATCCATGTCTTCCATTTCTTAACTAGTATTTTAGCAATAGAATATGGCCTTATTACTCCTCTAGAGCAAATGTGTGCCACACAGAGTGGGTGAGACAGGCAGTACTACAAATCTATAATAGCAAGATCAGAGAATGATCTAGAAACTCTTGCAAACTTAAGTTATCATCTAAACAAACTAAATGTCTCAGAGGTTAAAAAAAAGTATCAATAGAATAAAAATGAAAGAAATCAAAATGCATGTTGCACTGTACAAGCAAATCTAAAGTGAAGATGTGTACCACTGAATACTTACCTAAGAAAAGAAAAAAATCCTATCTAAAGAAACAGAAAACTGGATCTAAATAGAGAGAAGAAATAATAAAGTTATAGAAATAAATAAAATAAAAGCAGGAAGTTAGCAGAGAAAAATAAAACAAAAAGGCCAGTATTTTAAAGAATGATAAATGTGAAAATTTTCTAGCAAGACTGACAACTAGAAAAAGATAAAAGTAGCCTATTGTTGATGTTATTAATTAAAAAGACATCACAGAAGGCCCTCTGGACATTTATAGGATAATAAGATGATGCTAAGAAAAAAAGTATAGCTGTAAACTCTTCAATTTGAAATAGAATAATTCTTTGCAAACCAAAAATCTATTCAAGTGAAATCGAGCACCTGAATAATTCTATAATTATTAAAGTAATCAGACTCCTAATTTAAAGATCCTCCCTGAAGAAAACTATAGTTTCAGGTGGTTTCACTGGAGAACTTTACAAAATGTATAAAGAAAGAAAATCAACTGTCCAATAGAGGGATTAACAATACCCATTGTATTTTATGATTATAACGTTGATACCAAAGTCAGATAGAATTAGCAGTAAAATAAAATCGACAAATTAACTGTATATTGATAGACACATAATATCTTAAAATTAGCATTGTAAACCTGTCAATGCCAAAAATAAACTTTAGTACCATAGCCAAGTAAGCTTTATTCAAGATAAGCAAGCTGGCTCAACATATGCAATTCAAACAATATAATTTATCATAAGACCATACACCAACAGATTGAACACACCTGATAAAATTCAATCTTTCATAATGAAAACATCTTAAACATTAAAATTCAAGATAATGATTTCAATGTAATAAATGCATCTACAAAACATCTAACAACATAATTAATGGCAAAAGATTGGATTTTTTTCCTGCAAGTTTGAAATATGTGAGAAATATGCTGCCTTTCTCAGCATTAATACTCAAGGTAATATTGGCAAATTTGGAGACTGTGTTTAAGTAAGAATAACAAATAAAATGCATAAAAACTAGAAAAAAATCTGAAACTGTAAATATTTATAGTTGACATAATTATCTACATGAAAATATCAAGTAATGTATAAAAATTACCTTCTTTGAAAATACATTAAACAATGCATTAGAATACAATAGCAATACACAAAATCCAGTTCTCTTTCTACATATTAACAATGAGCATGAGAAGATAACGTTTTAAAAGGTAGGCTGGTGAGATAGCTCAGCACTTAAAGGTACTTGCTGCCAAAGGTAATGACCTGAGTTCAATCTTAAGGAACCACACGTAGGAGGAGAGAATTAACTGCCCCAAATTGTCTCCAATTTCACAACATGCTTCACAGCATGTATCTGCCCACAGACATACATACCCACAAGATTATTCTTTTTAGATATTTACACTGGTTATGAAGGATATATGTTAGTGATAGAGCACTTGCCTAACAAGTGTGACAAGTCCTGGGTTCAACTCCCAGCATCAGAGAAAAGACTATATTGGACAACTGGCTTTAGATTCAACACATAAGCAGCTTGAAAAGTTGGGCAAAACTGAAAAGTAGTAATTTTCATTATTCTTGTTCACCTTCCAGAACTTGACAATAAGACACTATTATTGAGGCTACTTCATACTAGAATCATAGAAAAGCTGGCACTGACCTGGAAACTATATTCTTACTTACTAGCCTTCATAGAGCTGGAAGTTGCTATATATGCTACTGGAGGAGAAAAGTAACCATCAATCATACCCAATAATGACTGACTTGACAAGACACACCCACCGGTGCAATTGTGATAGGCTCATGATGGGAGTAACCAATCACTTTCTTGACTTAATTTAAGTCTTGCTCAACAAAATGAAAACCATACCTGGTACCATTATCAGGCCAATAAACTTTGGCTAGACAGGCATAGGACCTAGGGGAGACCCTGACATTATTATTATGTTAAATGCATATAGTATTAAACTGACTTCTAGTGACTTGTTGTTATACCCAAAGAATGATGCATCTTTTATCTTCATCTGAGAAGCTTTTTTTTTTTTTTAAAGAGATGGTGATTAACACAACTGGGTAAGGTATAGAGAATAAGAAACTGCAGAATTCTCAGCCTTAAATAGACCATCTATAGTGTGTCCTTTACTCTGACGGCTTGGGGATCATTGTGGCAAATGAGGTGGAAAGGATTAAGAGCCAGAATAAATGGATTACTACAAGGAAAGATTGTCTTCTGGGCTTTGCAGTATGGTTGCTGCTTTGGTAACTGTTGTTTTGCTGTGAAGAAACACCATGACCAAGCAACTGTTACAAAGGACAACATTTAATTGGGGATTGCTTACAGTTTCAGAGGTTTAATCCCTTGTCATCATGGCGGGAAGCATAAAAGCATAGCTGAGAATTCTACATCTGAACCCACAGGCAGCAGGAAGAGACTCTGGACCTGGCATGGGCTTTTGAAACCTAATCCTTTACAAATATACGAGCTTATGGGGACCATAGCTCATATTCAAAGCCTACAGCTACACATATGAAAACACAGTACTTGTGACATGGTGCAAAAGAGCAAGTACAAACCAGACCAAATCTCAGCATGGAAACAGGAGTTAGGCATGAAATATTACCCCTTGCCATGGAGCAATTTCCAATTGTTAGCTGCTGGGAGAGTGAGAGACAGTTTTCTCTAAGACCACCACCCAAGAAACCATCCAAGACCACAAAAAAATGAATAATAATTTTGATGTGTTAAAAAAAGACACAAAATTGAGTGGGTAGGGAAGGGGGTGCATATGGAAAGAGTTGAATGAGGTAAATACAATCAAAACACATGTAAAACTCTCAAACGATAAAGAAGAAATTGAAATGGAAACCGGGGATTGATAGGTATGGAGGCACAGAAAATGGGGAAAGAAGTGGAAGAGGAATCACACACACACACACACACACACACACACACAAAAAAAAACATAATGAAGTCTAATACTTTATATGCTAATTAGAAATAAAATATTAAAAAAACAGTGACAACTTTTCCTGGATTCATAAAAAAATCCAAGGTACTAGTATAAACTGTTATCACCAAACCTGAAGAAAGAGACACACTCATAGTATATAGCAATTGAAATCTGTTTTACTAGGATAGAAAGCGCTGGGACTATAAGGTGGTAGGAACGTTGAAATGGTTAATTTGGAACATTTATGAAGATGAGTGTGGATTAGAATCAGAATGAGAAACTAGGGGGATCCACTGTTTAGGAAGCCCCACAATTGTCTCTTTTTTGTTTTAGTTACATCCTATTGCTGTGGATTGATGCCTTAACTGGGGCCTTGGTTGTAGTTTTAGAGGATGAGTCATCAGAGCAGGGAGCATGGCAACAGGCAGGCAGGTGTGCTGCTGAGGCAGTAGCTAAGAATTTACATCCTAACCCATAAATTGTAGGCACAGAGGACAAGACTGGGCCTGGTGTGGCATTTTAAAACTTCAAATCTTATCTCCAGTGACACACCTCCTCCAAGGCCAAACCTCTTCCTGTCCCTTTCCAAATCAGTTCTACCAGCTAAGGACCAAGTGTTTAAATATATGAGCCTATGGAAGCCATTCTCATTCAAACCACACTTTCCCTCTTGGAATCCTACCAGGATCGCACAAAGAGGTCCTAGAATCCAAAGAAAATCTTATAGCTTTGGGAAAGAAGACTAGAAAAATCACCATTATTAAGCATATCTAGAACATCCTACATAATATATCTACTTCTCCAGGCTTTTTAAAGCCATTAACGATAATTCTGAAACTTTATATCATCAGAAAGAAGAGACTATCCCCAAATTTCCAGCATCATCTAACCATCCTGTTTTACATAAAGCAACAGTATTCCAAAAGAGACAAGGGTTTATTTTAGGTTTTTGGAAGTACTTATTTTTTTTTAAGATGGGGATCTTAGTCTGTAGCCCAGGCAGACCACTTATATAAACTACAGGAGTCTTGAATTCTCAGAAATCTCCCTTGCTTCCACCCGCCACACCTGACAGAAGGGTGAGAATTTTAAGAATATTGATTAGCAAT
Organism: Montemys delectorum; assembly: GCA_019843815.1. Classification (NCBI taxonomy): domain Eukaryota; kingdom Metazoa; phylum Chordata; class Mammalia; order Rodentia; family Muridae; genus Montemys; species Montemys delectorum. The sequence continues at coordinate 9,182 of JADRCD010070893.1, read as the reverse complement.
ATTTTTTAGCCAAGGACAGCAATGGGGGGGGCAGAATAGAAAATGGTCTCACTAGAGAGACTCTTAAAAAGATAACATCTCAGAGGCGCAGGGCCATTAAAAATAGATTCAATCAGAAGATGATAATTGCCTCCTGCAAGGATGCAAGGGAGCAATAAGATATGAATAGGAACAAAGTATGTTGTACACATACACACAAATATCACAGTGAAACCTCATTATTTTATATGATTAAGATAGGGTAATTAAAATTTCAATCTCCCCACCACCACTTACACCTTATCATCACACCAGACTTCAGTACATTAGTGAATTATAGTTGAAAGGGCTACAAGGCAGAGACTATCTCTCCTTCAGAGAGAAACTTAGTGCAACATCAACTGAGGAAATGAAAACAAGACCACTAGAAAAAGTGGAAGCTTGAGACACCTATAATTATGGGAGGGATTAAATACAACCGAATTCCCAGTGAGCTGACATGAGTTCTCAAATTAAAGGCTTAGTTACCTTAATTTCTAATACCAAATATGTACTGAGTTTTCAACAAGAATTACAAAGTACACCAAAAGGTAAGGAAAAACACAGTCTAAAGAAACAATATAAGCATCAGAACAATACTCATATGTACTAATGACTTGGGACTTTTCAGAGAGGAATTTTAAAGTAAGTTTAGGATTTAATGAAAAAATAAGCAACATGTAGGAGGAGATGAGTAATATAGTTAGAGTGATGGTAATTCAAAGTAAGAATGCTTTAAATTCTCTTTAAAAGGAAAATGAGGAATGCTTTTAATGGGTTCATTAGTGGAATCAACAGAGCTCAGGAACTGAAAGTCATTTTAGTGGTAGGTCCATAGACATTTTTCAAACCTGAGTGCAAAGAGAAAAGACATTAAAAACAAAGAACCAAGAATTGTGAAAAATCTCCACATAATGTATTACATGCAAATAAGAAAATATGGAGAAGAAATATTAGAAGTATTCATTGCAGGTAACTTTCCAAAAAAAATCAATGTTAGACACTAAGCCATGGATCTAGGATTTTCAGAATAAAATCAGTGGTTCAAATATTCAAAGTATCATATAAATATATCATATTCAAGTGTAGAAATCAGAGATAACAATACCCTTTTCAAAGAAGCCCAGAGTAAATCAATTTTGCTTATAAAAGTACACAAATATAAGTCACAATAAACTTCTTTTCTGCAATTGTAAAAGAGAGCAAAGGAAAGACTCACCAACACTAAATTGAATTCTTAATAAAATTCTTTTTCCAAAAAAAAAAAAGGGAAGGAAGATTTTCTAAGATGGAGACAAGAAGCATTTAATGTCAGGAATACCTTTCTACAAGAAGTGGCTAAGGACTTCTTAAGGTAAAGAAAAATTGTAGTCAGAATCTCAATCTCCCCCTATTTTAAAATGATAGTGGACTAATTTTATAATCCTTAGATTATATAAATTTTAACTTTTATCTTGTTTTTTCTTTTTATTTATGCTTTAAAATTTCATAGTTGGATATAATGTGTTTTGATTATTCTACCATTGTGACACCTTCTCTTACAACCTCACCTACTTTAACTATTAAAAAAAATTTACTTTATCTTTTGTGTATGAGTATTTTGCCAGCATGTATATTTGTACAAAACATATATGCATAGTGCCCACAGAAGTTGGAAAAGGGTATAGGATCCTCTGTAACCAGAAGTTCCAATGGTTATGAACTACCATGTAGGTGTTGGGAACCAAACTCAAACCCTTTGAAAATATGGCAGGCGTACTTTATCACTGAGCAATCAGTTCAGCCCCTGCCTCTTTTGAAATTTTTGATTAAAGTATAAATAACAATAATATATAAGGTAATATTAACATATGAATAAGTGAAATAATAAATAATATTGTCCTAATGAAGCAAAGAAAATAATTTGAAATACATGGTTATGAGGTACCTTCACTAATGATAACAAATAATCATATTTACAGGTAGACCTAAATTAATTAAAATACATCCATAAAGGTCTGTAATTATCTCTGACAGTTTTTGAGAAGTTCATAATTGGTACTTTAGCAGATGAGCTAAAAATGGAATCATGTAAAATGATCGGTTAGGATCAAAGTGGGCAGAAAAGTATCTCTTACAACAAATAAAAATATAGATATGGTCAACATTAATCTAAATGTATCAACAATAATTCTTAATGCCACAGATCAAAATGCAGCACTAAAGACAAATAAGATCTGACCAGTGTTTAATAAAACTTTTCCAGAAAAGATAAAAGTATTGTCTTAGCTTGGGTTTCACTGCTGTAAAGAGACATCGTGATCAAGGCAACTCTTATAAGGACAACATTTAATTGGGGCTGGCTTACAGGTTCAGAGGTTTAGTCCATATTATCACAGTGGAAAACATGCTAGTGGGCAGGCAGACATGGTGCTGAAAGGATCTTAGAATTCTATATATTGATCCACAGGTAGGAGAATGTGTACCTTACTAGGTGCAGCTTAAGCATATAAGAACTCAAACCCTACCTCCACAGTGACATACTTCCTCCAACAAGACCACACCTACTCCAACAAGGAGACTCCTCCTAATAGTGCCACCTCCAATGGCCAAACATTCAAGCACATGAGTCTATGGGGGCCATACCTGTCCAAACCACCACAAATATGTTTTTTAAAAGATGAAGAAAGATATACCACACTAGTACTAGTATTATTATAAACAAAACTGACTTTGTAACAGGGAAAGTACATTAGTGATAAAGATAAATTAAGCAGCCAGAAAGTCATAAAGGATAAAGATTACCTCAACAACACTATATTTAACCTCAGGCCAGAATTCATATTCTTCTCAAACATACATGGAACGTTAATTAAGATAAGCCATATTTTGGGGCATAAAACAAAGATGTGCTTCTATAGATGAACGGATAAATTGTGGTACACCTAAACAGCAGAATATGATTCAGTATGAAAAGGAAATGAGCCATCAAGCCATGAAAAGACCTAATGAAAACATAAATGTATATTACTAAGTGAAATAACCCATTTTAGAAAAAGCATATACTGTGTTTTCAACAATGCACTTTTCTTACAAACTACAAAGATAGTAAAAATAAAAGCATCAGTAGACATTAATACATAGAAGGGTTAATAGACAATAGAGCACAAGGCAATTTTAAGGCTATGAATATACACTACATATCAACATCATCATGAAGAATACATATTATTCATTAAATAATAGTCCAAACTCATAGAATCTAGAAAACTAACAATAAACCCTAATGTAAAGTAGTAGTGACAGATCCACATAAGTTTATCACTTACAACAAATATACTACCAGAGTAGAGAAAATTGACAATAGGAAAAGGTTTTTAACATATGTGGTTAAAAAGTGTGTCAAAAATTTCTGTAACTCATTTTAATTTTTCTATGAAGTTATAAGTTGTCTTAAAATGATTTTTAAATATAAATACCTTAACAATTTTAAAATATTTGAAGTCACACATAATATATCATTAGATGGTAATGAAATTAAACTAGAAATCAATAACAAAAGCATAGCTTAAAATCTCAAATATTTGGAAATTTAAAATTGACTTTTACATAATTTATGGGCTAAAGAACACATCTAAAGATAATTCTAAAATAGTTTTAATTAAACAAAAAGAAAAACTTCTACCTTTAAAATGTGTGGCAAACAACAAAAGCAAGTCAAAAGGAAAACAGACAGCATTAAATGCATAAACTGGAAAACTATAAACTTCTAAAATGAAAAGTGCATGCATCCAACATGGGGAACTGTAAAATAAACAACCAAGGCAATCAGAGGAAATTAAATAATTTTAAAAATTAAATGAAAGGGGACTAAGAAGTTTAAAGGAATTGGGACGGGAGAAGGGAAGGAATAAAATCAGGTCACATGACATGAAGAGAGGGGCCTATTTGAGAGAAGGAAAAAGACCTACAAGAAGGGGAAAAGCAGTGGTAGTGAAGAGGAACAAATAAGAAGGATATATTAAGTAATAGTTCCGTGTACTTAATATGTATTTCAAAATTTCACAATGAAACCCATTATTTTGCATACTAATGTAAAATTAATTTTAATAATTGAGTACAAACTGATTGTAACTATAGGAAAGCAATAGAGAAATTCAATTAAATCAAAGACAACTCTTTTTAATTATATTTTACTTGGGTTTTCATTGCTGTGAAGAAACACCATGACCAAGGCAACTCTTACAAGGGAAAATGTTTAATTGCGGTTGGCCTACAGGTTTTGAGGTTCAGCCCATTATCATCAATGAGGAAAGCATAGCTTCATCTAGGCAGACATGATACTGAAGAAGGATCTGAGTGTCCTGTGTCTTGATCTGACTGCAGCCAGGAGAAAGACTGTCCCATGGGCAGCTAGATGGATGGTCTCAAAGCCCAACACCACAGTGATACACTTCCTCCAACAAGGCCACGCCTACTGCAAAAGGCCACACCTCCTAATAGTACAACTTCCTGGGCCAACCATAGGCAGACTACCACGAATTATATTTATTGTTATTTTGAAATTTTGATTAGAGAATAGAGTTATTGAGATCATATTCCCCTCCCACTCTTCACCCCTCCCACCCCTAAGGACACCCTTCTTCTCAACTAGCTCTCCCCCATTCCTATGCCTTTTTCCATTTTTGCTACTGATATTCAGGTCTGGTTCAGGTAGCCACAGCTGCTGCATGTTTATGATTGGAACAGCAGCAATGTGATATCCGGAAAATAGTGCTTCATAGAGCTCCTCTCCTATCTCCAACTACTTGTGAATGGTTCTGTGTTACATAAGCACATTGTCATTCAAGTACACTCATTCATTGAGCATACTCTTTCATCCTCCTTTTCGTTCTCCCTCACATTAGCCTCCTTTGTTCCCATATAGAGTTTTCTTCTATGCACATGACATATATGCATATATAATTTAATATAAAATGAAACCTAGGAACCACAAATGAGAGAAAACATATACTTGCCTTTTAGAGGCAGGTCTAATTACACACAGTCATTTCCTACAAACAATATAAGTCTGTTCTTCATAGCAGAAGAAATCCTTGTGGGTCTCTACCAAGTTTTCTTCATCTATTTCTCTTCTGTTGGATTATCTAGGTTGGTTCCATAACTCTGCTATCTCTATAATTTGTGTTGTTATATTACACACATGCACACATACACACACACACACAATACACAACCTACTGTGGCTGTTTAGTGTTGTGCATATATACTTTTATTTAGGTATGAGTATTTAAGGTTGATTTCTGTTCAGAGCTCCTTACCATGAAAAATATGATTCTCCTCCATGCAGAAGCCACTGATTACTGGAGCTCTTTATCTAGGGGTGAGGTCTATGAGAAATTTCCTCTATCTACATTGGCTTGTCAACTGATATTGTCATTATGCAAGTCTTGTTTCTGCAAGCATATTTCTGAGAATTTTATGGTTGCAGCATCTCTGTAAAATATCTAGAAGACATTATCTAGCAGGAGACATGCTGGTCCTCTGGCTCTTACAAACTTTCTGACCCATCCTCCATGATTTTTCCTGAATCTTAGATGTAGGGGTTGCAGTGTAGATGTACCAATCGAGGCTACCCATCCTCCACGGTCAGCTGTTCTCTGTGTTTTGACCAGTTGTGGGTTTCTGTATTGGTCTCTGCTGCAAAAAGAAGCTTATTTGATGAAAAGCGAGAGCTACAAATGTTGGTGAGTATAAATGTAAGTATTTAGAATACTGTTAGAAATTATACTGGTTTAGGAAATTACAGCAATGGGGTCTCATGTAGGGTCTATGACCTTTATGGCCCCAAATACTTGGCTAGGTTTATAATGCTTGGCATAAATTCCCTTCTATTGAGACAACATTAAATCCAATTATACAGCTGTTGGTTACCCCCAAGATAAAAATGTCACTAGTGAGCAATCAGAGATAACATACCAGGCTGGTCATTTGCTGTGGTTTATAAGATTTACAGCTGGTTTGGGCTATCGACTCCTTTTCTCTCTTGGCATCTTGCATAGCACCTTCTGATGTTATGAGAGCTAGTCCTCAGAGAAGAAACTTCCAAATCAGTACCAGCCTCATTCTTCCAAGTCCTGTTTTATAATTTTTTGTGGTGTTGTCAGCAGCAGAGTCTTACCTTCAAGTTTGAGGATGCACTATGGCTAATAGCAATAGATTATGTTATTTAGAAAACCTCTTGGATATCAACAACCAATAACTTAAAAGGAGATTTTCTCATGCCTGGCACTGGGGTTATTTTATATAGTCTGTCTCTTAGGGAGGGATTATCACTCCCTTGGCATAAAACATAACTTCATTATAAAAAGTAGGCTTATAAAATAATATGCTTTTATTTGATTTTCTCAAAAATCCTGTTTTATTTACAAACCCTTCCTCCTTCTCCCTCTGTATTACCTTTCCTATCTCACTCCCTTTATTAAGTAAGCTTATAAAATAATTTGCTTTTATTTGACTTTCTCAAAATTCCTTAGTTTTATTTATGTACCCTTCTTCTTTTTCCCTCTCTATTACCCTTCCTGACTCACTCCCTCCATCTATCCTCTAAATTGTTAAAAACAAGTAATATTGACAACTCCATTGCCAGGTTCACCAACAACAATATTATATACACAATATTCCAATGTCAGAAATCAAATAGAAATTACCATTGCTGATTCCAGGTACAGTAAAGAAATAATAAATAAATAATTGAACAAAATCCATATTTGAATATTTTATAACTTTGATTAAAATGAAAGATACAAGTTACTAAAACTCAAAGAAAATAAATGTTGTCTAAATAGAAGTAGATAGCCTAAATATCCCTATATGTATTAAATCAATCATTTTCAATCTTCTAAAATGGATATATTGGTCTTAGTTTCATGTATGAGTTGTTTCAAATATTTAAAGACTGATAAATATCAATTTGCCACAATCATTTTCCAGAAAACCCAATCAAAGAGAATACTATCCTATGAGGCTAGAATTATCTTCACATGAAAATAATACTATGAGAAAGGAAACTTCAGAAATCAATATTTCAATGAAAATAAACTATAAAGTTAGCATCAAAAATAAAATTGTACATATGAATTGTAAAAATAATTAGACATTATTAACAAGGGGGGTTAACCACATGTTCACAAGGCTAGTTCAATATCTGAAAATTGGTTATTATATCACATCCAAAGCTAAACAGATAAATTATATGACTACATAAACAAAGGTCTCCTGAGAAAACTTAAATTCCTACTCATGGTCAAATCCATAAACTAGGAGAAGAGTAGAAAGTCATTCAACATGATAAAAAAAACTCATAAAAGAAAACTCCGTACAACACCATGCTTTAAAGTGCTAAACTGCATGTTTTTCCCATAAAATCATCATTGTATGTATACATGATTACCCCCTAAAATCATGATTGTAGATAGATAGATAGATAGATAGATAGATAGATAGAACAATATATATATATAAAGTCATATATATAAGTTATATATAACATAAATATAAGATATAAGGTTCCTTGAACAAACTAGTATTTCAAATGTACAGAACAGACTGTACAAATCTGCTTTGCTCTATATTGTTAATGAACAATTGGATTTTTTTTTTAAAAAAAAATGTACAATAACCCATTTTTTTATTGCGTTGTTTGGGTTTTTTGGAGGTTAGCTTCTTGAGTTCTTTATATATCTTGGCTATTAGCCTTCTATAGGATGTGGGGTGAGTGAAGTTTTTTCCCAATCCATAGGTCCTAATGACTATGTCCTTTGCCATACAGAAGCTTTTCAGTTTCATGGGGTCCCATTCATCAATTCTTGATCTTAGAACCTGAGCCATTGGAGTTCTGTTTAGGAAATCCCTCCCCAGGACCCCCACCTATGCCAATGAGTTTGAGGCTCTTTCCCACTTTCTTTTCTATTAGAATCAGTGTATCTGGTTTTATATTGCTGTACTTGATCCACTTGGACTTGAACTTTGTGCAAGGTAACAAATATGACAAAAATTTTCATTTTCTACATACCAACTACCAGTTAGACCAGCACCATTTATTGAAGATGATTTCTTTTATCCATTGTATATTTTTGGCTTCTTTGTCAAAGATCAAGTGTCCATAAGTATGTGGTTTTTCTTTCTGGGTCTACAATTCTATTCCATTGATCAACCTGCCTGCCTCTGTACCAATATAATGCAATTTTTATCACTATTGCTCTGTAGTATAGCTTGAGTTCAGAGATAGTGATTCCCTTGGTATTTCCTTTATTGTTAAGAATTGTTTTCACTAATGTCATCCCCATTGGGTCCTGGGAGCCTCGTAGGGGAGAAAGAACCTGTGGAGACCATATCCAGAGGTTAGGCATGGCCGCTGGTTGGGGGATGGGGCCACCCACCCTTCTCAAAAATTTTAACCCAAAATTGCTCTTGTCTAAAGGAAATAACAGGGAAAAAGAGTGGAGCAGAGACTGAAGGAAAGGCCATCCAGAGACTGCTCTACCTGGGGATCCTTCCCTATGTAGCCACCAAACCCAGTCACTTTACTGACGCCAAGAAATGCTTGCTGACTGGAGCCTGATATAGCTGTCTCCCGAGGACCTCTGACAGAGCCTTACTGATACAGATGTGGATGCTTGCAGCCAAGCCTCAGACTGAGAATGGGGATCCCAATGGAGGAGTTAGGGGAAGGACTGAATGAGCTGAAGGTGTTTGCAACCTCATAGGAAGAACAACAATATGAACCAACCAGAGCCCCCAGAACTCCCAGGGACTAAACCACCAACCATGGTTTCAGCTCCATATGTAGCAGAGGATGGCCTTACCTGGCATCAATGAGAGGGGAGGCCATTTGTCCGGTGAAGACTTGATGCCCCATTATAGGGCAATGTCAGGGCAGGGAGGCAGGAGTGGGTGTATGGGTCAGGGAGCACCTTCATAGATACAGGGTGGAGGGGGGGGGGGGGGGGGGGGGGTTGGAGGGGAAAACTGGGAAGGGGATAACATTTGAAATGTAAATAAATAAAATAACCAGTATTTTTTTTTAAAAAAAAATTACATTTAAGATAACCAAGTAATAAAAATAAGTTATTTGGGTCTTTTGGAGGGCAGTCATGATAGGTCCTTTTTTTTTTTTTTTTTTT
>JADRCD010070890.1:0-11768 GCA_019843815.1 Montemys delectorum | reverse complement strand
CCCCCCCCCCCCCAGCGCGGTGTGGTGGCTCCTGCCTTTAATTCCAGCATTCCCAGCCTTCAGGAGGCAGAGGCGGGTGGATCTCTGGAGGCAATCCCGCCAGACTCTGACATTCCATCCTGTGTGCTGGGCAGCACCTCAACCTTCTCTGAACAGTGCCAGCAGCAGCTATTGGCTCCGTTTCTGATCTTTCAAGGAAAATTCCCCATCCAGGTACCTGACCTTACATGCTCAGTCAGGATGTAGGTTCCCGAGTGGAAAGCAGCGGGTGCTGCGCTCACCCATGGGTCCCCCACAGGTCCCCACGGGAGGTGCCCGAGTTGCCTCAGGTTATTGTAATATTAATCTCAGTTACGTATGGGCCCTCTTCCTAGGGGAGCAAAATTGTGTTTCCACGGCACGGTTATACAGCTGTGGGGGATTTGGGGGCATACGGTTTTTCATAGAGGTGTCCACTCTATGTGGGCAGGCTTGAGTCTCTCAGCTCCTTTGAGGACAGGCTGGCTTTCTCGCGCACTGCCTGCTTATCCGAGCCGAGTCTTTTCAGGGAGTTTCTGACCCCTGGGGGTGTTTTCTAGGAGCCCCTCACTTCTTCTTCACCGTTACTGACACTCTACACTTAAGATTACGGTACCTGATCTAACTTTTTCTCCCCGGCTTCCAGCTCTTGGGTTTCTGCCGGGCTAAGTCGATTTCCAGGCAGCGAGCTGAGAGCCTGACCCCGATCTCTGGGTTCCGCCCCCCTCCCCGACTCCCTGGCACTCCGGACCGCCGACTCCCAGGGAAGACGCGGGCCGGCGCCAAGCTGGTCCAACTGGTTCTGAGCAGGAAGTCTCCCGCCCTCGCCCGGGGCGGCCGAGCAGCCCCGCGCTAGCCCCGGCTTGGGTGCAGCCCGCAGCTCGGTGGGTGCGAGCGTTCCCGCAAGAGCGGCCGCGCGGGAGACCCGCCCCGGCGGAGCTCAGCGCCGCTTTGTCTTGGGACGCCCACACCTCGGAGGCCGCTCCCGGGGCCGGCGAATGGGAGCGCGGCGGCGCGGGGCCGAGCCGGGCTGAGATAAGCGGCCATGTGACCCTACCTGGCGCGGGGAGGGGCCGCAGGTGAGCGGCGGAGCACGGAGCTCGGCACGCGGCGGCCGCGGGGCTCGGCAGCATGTCGGTCAGCAGAAAGGACTGGTCCGCGCTGTCCAGGTGAGTGCGGCCACCGGGGCCGGGTGACCCCGGGCTGGGGGTGGGGGTGGGAGTGGGGGGACAGCTGCACCCCTTCGGATCTCCTCTCCCGGACACAGGCCTGCTCCCCCGACGAAGTGAGACCCTGATCTTGTTGTTCTTCGATGGGGACAGAATTGAGACCAAACTCTGGCTCTCTCTCCCCCCCCCCCCAGGTGACAGAGCGGGTGGTCTCCTCTCTTCCCAGCTTCCTGTCCCCTTAGGTCTTAACGAGTAAACTAGGAGAAGGCTTGTTGGCAGCCTGGACAGCCCAGGGTGCCACTGTCTGTAAGGGCAGGGGAACGTTTTTTTATGTTTTTTTTTTTTTTTTTTTTTTTTTTTTTTTTTTTTGTTGTTGTTGTTGTTGTTGTTTTATTTTGTTTTGTTTATAGTGGGCTGGGAAAGTTCAAGATTTACTCTCGAGCCGACCCCCGGGCTCTGCACCTCTGCTAAGAGTTTTAGAGTAGGTCTGGGAAGAGTCCCTTAGCCCCACCTTACTGAGTCAACAGAAGCCGGCAGTGAGCATAGGATCACTTCCCCACCCCCGCCCCCCAGCCCAAAGAGAGGCTCAAAGACTGAGTGAGCACAACATTAGGAGTGGTATCTACGCCGCTGGGAGGCAAAGATGTTATCCTTGTGTGCGCTACAATCTGTGTTTGTGAATCTCAATGGGTCAGAGACTATATTTGCCATTTCTGCCTGCTCGACAGCCTATGGGGTCAGAGAAGCCTAGGAGGGGTGGGTACCTAGGAGGCAACCCTCTCTTTGTGCCTCCTCTTGGAGCTGCCTCTCCCTCTCCAGAAGTGTTGGAATGAGCATCCTTTCTTCCAATTCCTCTTACTGAATCCCGAACTTGGAAGGGATTTTTGTCCTAAGATAACAGAGGCTCCCGCTGGAGCCCTGATCGTTCTATTCCTCAGGCTCCAGTCAGGGTAAAATTGGCTTTTTGGCTTCTCTCAAGTGGGCTTTCGGTCTTCAAGTCTTTTGTGGGGGTCAGAGCTCTATCTGCAGGTGCAGCCCAGCATGAGTACCACCGCCTATCAAGGCTTCTCTCACTCTGGGAGCTGCTGCCCCTCGGCACCTCCCTGAGGGCTTCAGAGTTTTCCCAGTCACTCACTGTCTGTCATAGAAGCTCATCATTTGGTTTGACTTCCTCCTCAGAGCCTTAGGACACTGCTCTGATGTATGGCTGTCCCTCAGCCTCAGTGCAGAGAGGCCCATAGTGTCTACAGAAGGGCAAAGATAAACTCCAAGGAGGGTGAGAGCCAATGTTCTGGAAAGGGAGCCCACGCTGCCTTAGAGGTCAGACACACCCCAGGGAAGGTATGCGCGGAGGGTGGAGCCGTTGCGGGGGCAAGGCCTTGGACTCTGTCTGTGGGTCAGTGTGCATGGGGTTGGTGCGGGAGTGCCTTTGTTTCTGGGTGTGAACACATCCATGCCTATGGATGCACGGTCAGATACGAGTCGGGTAGCCTCTGTGTGGGGGAGCATGTTTAAGGCCTGTGTAGAGATGAGATGTCCATGGGCAGCTGGATTTGCTTCCAGGATGCTCCATCTAAATGGTGGCTGAAGTTCTGTGTATTGTTTTTTTTTTTTTTTTGAAGATTTATTTATTTATTTTATGTGAGTACATCATTGTCTTCAGACACACCGTAAGAGGGCATCGGATCCTATTACAGATGGTTGTGAGCTACCATGTGGTTGCTGGGAATTGAACTCAGGACCTCTGGAAGAGCAGTCAGTGCTCTTAACCACTGAGCCATCTCTCCAGCCCCAGTTCTGTGTATTGTTAAAAATACAAAACAGATCCTACTTCTTCAGAAGTGCTCACACTGATATGAGAGTGTTTGTGATTTTTTTTTTTTGTCTAATAGCCTGGCTGTGAGATGTGTGTGTGTGTGTGTGTGTGTGTGTGTGTGTATGTGTGTGTGTGTGTAGGGGATTTGTCTGGGAGAACTAGGACTTTTAATGGGAACGAGATCGGATGGTAGTTTGTCCAGTGCTCAGTTGGGCATAGACTCACAAGGCTGCAGGGGCGGGGCCGAGTTCCCATGGGACATCCAGGCTAAGTGGTAGTGAAGCCCCAGGGAACCAGTCTTGCTACTCATAGGACCTAGCCTGGCCTCCCTGCCCAGTCCCAGCCTTTATGGAACCCCGTGGGCAGCTGCAGCTGCTGCCAGCAGTCTCCCCGATGAGGCACCTGGAACACAGGACCGCTCCTGCTCTGCTCTCTCAGTGAGCAGCAAGCCTCAGCGGGCCACAGGAAAGGGTTGTGTGAGTCACCATCCACCAAACCTTCCAGACTAGGGAGGCCTTTGCTGAGGGCGTGACAGAGGTGGCCTCAGCCAGAGCCAAGGCAGAGATAGAGTGAGCCTGTCCTCCCTGTCCTCAGCTGTGAGGCTCAGAAGCTGCAGGCCGGGGATGAGGCATCGGGTGAGCCGCTTGCCCCGGTCAGCCTTGTCCTTTCTTCCATGTGCTGACCTGGTGACCCGTGAGGATATGCTGTCTGTGGGGGGTGAGAGGTGGATCTCAGAGCCCTGGGACTAAGTGGCCACTGGTTAATCATTTCCTTGCCTGGCCCTTAAACAGCTCCCTCACCCCCCATGCTTCTCTGGATTCTCCTGATACCTTTCTTTAGACGATCTGGTGCAGAAGAGACTTCCAGACCACCCACCGGAGCTCGTCAGGGTGTGGAAGGGGAGTCTGAGGCCTGCCTGCTCACAAGCTAGACTGGCCCAAAGTTGCAGCCACACCCAGGGTCCTTCCGCTGTTCTCTCCTTTCCCATGCCCAGCTCTTTGAACCCTAGAACCCACTAAATGCTTCTGGGGCATCTTCTCTTTCCCTCTAGCTTTTAAATCCCTCTTGCTCTTAAATCAGAGCAGCTGAGCCCTCGTCTGCCCAGTCACAGGGCTCCTTCTTTGTGACCACTAGGGGAAATGGGTTCTCCTCCTAAGTGTAACAGGGCAGTTAGGTCTTTAGTCATCCAAGAGAAAGGGTGGAGTTGGTGAATCAGGAATGGGGAGGGACAGCAGCCTCACCTGGAGGCAGAGAGGGAAGTGTGTCCCCCAGTGAAGGCCAGGAGATGGAGAAAAGGGTGTGGAGGGTGTGAATAGTGAGCTGCTTGGCTAGGCTGCAGTGCCACCCGCCAAGTCCCCAGGCTACAGCGGGATCCACCTAGGCCTTGGCTCTAGGGCTCCATGGTCACTGGCTTCCTCCAAATCTCTGTTCTCCCGGCTGCACCCTGAGCTTGGCTGCCCCTTTGCTCCTGCTTAGGGGAGCCCCCCTTTTTCCTTCTGAATGCTCAGCTGTCATACTCTGGTTTAGGACCAGGACTGATGCCCTAACCAGGCTACGGAGGCATTTTTTTTTTTTTCTGGCCCTTGGTGTCCGGGTTAGGGCAGGAAGCTTTGAGAGGATGACGCAGATAGGAGGTCTCGGTTCCTTTTTCTCAGTAGCCATGCTTTCTCCGGAAAGTGGTGAACTCCTCAAAGCCTCCGGTTCCTCAGATTTGAGTTGGGTAGTGCCACCTTGCTCAGAGCCTTGAATGGATGAACATCAGTGGTATTTGTGAAGTCCTTAGGCCAGCCTCTGGGGCTGTGGTAAGCACTGACACGTTAGTGCTCGCCCATTCACCTTTGTGCTCTTACTTTTTGATTTTTCGCCATATCTGGATTTCAAGCCCGGTTTTAAGCCCCCAATAATTGATTTATTACCTGGATTTCAGTGATTGCACCTGCTAAGGAACCGACCTTTGTCCTTCCTTCTCCTCCACGTCGGTTTATTTCTTCCTTTCGAGGCCAATAATCTTCGCTTCTGAGAGATACCATTCTCCCCCTGGGGTGAGATAATGAGAGGAGTCATGTTTGGCTGGGTGTCAGGAGTTGAAGGTAGCCCCATGATCTCTGAGCAGCCGTGGTTGGTGACCACAGTGCCCTTCTGAGTGTTGGGGTCTTGGAAACACCGACAGCTGGCCCTGACTTCTGCAGCCAGCTCTCACCCAACCTGGTCATGAGTCATGTTTGAGGAGTCCTGGTTCAGGCTGATGGCACAGCGCACAGGGCCCCAGAGGAGGGCAAACAAAACCCCTGCTTCCCCAAGGGCAGTGAGCAGCATCTGAGAACACTGTTGCTCATGGTCAAGGAATCCTGGAAGCTCCAGCCCAGCCCTGCCGGGTGTGGGTTGGGGAGCGTTCACTCTCCTCTGGGTATGGGGCCCCTCTGGAGGGTAGACGTTATTCCCAGTCTAGGACAGGGGCAGGGGGGCAGGCAGGGTGGAAGAAGGAGCGGTGTCCTCATTTGCAAGCCAGGAGAACTTGGCAGAGGAGAGTAGGACATCAGACCCTGGCAGAGAGACTGTAGGTTCATGTGCAGTGTTGGGGTGAACAAAGGAGCGGTCCGTAAAATATACAAAGATCACAGGGCTCATGTGAAGACCCAAGGGACTCCTGTTTAAGATCCACAGTGAAGGACAAAGGGGAAAAAAAAAATCCCTGGTCCTCTTTCATTTGTATTGAGGTGGAATACAATTGTGACAGAGATGACCAGGGGAATTGATGTTGCCATCATAAACGGTTGAATTGGAATATTCCAGAAGGTTCTCTTCTAAGGCAGCTCCTTTCCTTGGGGTGATGAGCAGACACACCCTTCCCTATGTAGACGGGGTAGATTGCCTTCAAGGGCTCCGGCTGGCTCCCTCTGTGTATTCTCCTGCATCAAGTTGGCGCACTTCCTCAGGGGAGGAGGGTCCTCAGTTCTGAAGGTGACATTTACACATGTTCTCCCACATTTGTTGGCACTTGCTGTATGCTGGTCACCATGTGAGATACCAGAGGTCTCCAAAGCCCACTGCTCTGTCCTTATCACCCTGAGTAGTTCCTCTCTAGACCGTCCCTAGCCTACCATCTTCCCCTACTCATGTAGCTCTTACCCCAGGGCTTTGCACTCACAACCCACTCCTGGGACCCTATGCCACCAGATATGACACCATTAGCTCCTTCCCTTGAACAAGGTCTATATGCCCAAGCCTTTCTCTCCTATGGGCTGGGTCCTGGGTTTATTTCCTTGCTCATTGTAAGACTCCCTTAGTCTCCATGCAGGCAGATACGTTAGTTATTTTCTTCCTGTTGGATTTTAGCTCCCAGAATCCTGCCCAGCCTGTAGGCCCTCAGAAAGCATTTGGTTAGAGCATGTTGGCTGTACAGATGGGAGGCTTAGCCTGGGAAAGTCATCGTCTTCTTCAACAGTCAAGAGGTACAGGAAGTGACCTGCCCCAAAGCAAGGTGACTAGGAGCCAGGTCCCCGAGCTGCCTTGCAGACACCAGAGGCCCACACATGCATTTTAGATGCAGTGCAGTTGTATACAAATTGTGAGCTTTGTAATAGCGGGTAGGAAATAGTTACAATGGTAGGGGTAGCCACCTTCCTCCTAGGGTTTTGATTTCTGTCTCTTGCTGACACCTAGAAGCATTTTTTTTTTTTTTAAATGTAACTGACTAGGCCACTTTAAAAAGACTCTTACTCCCTATTCTGAGAAACCTCATAAGTGTAATCGTTAAGTATGGCAACAACTGTATCTTAAGTCCAACTTCATTGTAACAGATGTATAAGTAAGCTTCCCTTTGAGGAGTTGTTTTGTCTCTATTTCCTTCTTCAGCTGCAAGCCAACACAGCGTGCCTTTAAAGAGTTGCCTCTTCAAGGACAGAATTTTAAGAGAAAGGAAAATGCTAACACCTACTTCCCTTAATCCCCGAACTTGGTTATGGGCTAGGACTGCCTTTCTTCGAGCTGTTGAGCGGTGATGTGTTGTTTGTTTGGGCGGAGGGAAGCTGAGTCTTGATAGGGCTGGTGGATAAAGATGGTGAGAAGGGGCGGTGCGTGGGCTGATTGGATTGCCACTTGGCTGGTTGGCTGGATGACTGGATTAGTGGGAGGTTGTGTGACTGCCTGTAAGTGTCTAGTTAGTCCCACAAATGCAAGGTCACAGAAGAGGGAAGCACGTGTAGAGTATATGGGGTCCCCTTGCTGCTCCAGGCAAATAGGAGTTCACTTTAAAAGTTGAGACAGGCCCCGAGAAGGGAACGTCTACTGTGGATCTCTCACCATCTGATTTGGGAGTCTACCCTTACTCTACCATCAGAGCCTAAGGATTTCTGTGTGGGGTGAGCAACTTTGAGGGAACTCCTCAGTTATTGTCCGTGGAAGACTAAGACGAGAGAGGGCATTGTTAAGGTCACCTTCCCCTGCTCCTATCATCCAGAGATGTTCTCTTCTCACGGTAAAACTCAGCACACACAGCTGAGGGGTACAGGAACTCCAAGGGACTATCTGGTAATGCTGGGAAGTGTATTTGCTCATCACAATGGGGAGGGGGGCTGCTGCTACTGGCATCTAAAGGAGGCTGCTCAGTACTTACAGCCCAGGGCAGCTCCTCACAAGGAATTATCTGGCTAAAATGTCAGTGGAGCCCCACTGGGAGAACGCTGAGCTAACGAGATCCCTGCGAGCTGTGTAGACAGGAGCTGCATCGAAAAATTGACTTGTCTAGTAGCCACGTTAAAGAAATAAAAGGGAAAAAATCAAAATGTGTCTCATTTGCTTTAATAGATCTAAAGTGATCATTTCAACATGGAATCAATGTACAATCTTCCTTCCCTCCCTCCCTCCTTCCTTCCTTCTTTCTTTCCTTCCTTCCTTCTTTTTCTTTCTTTCTTTTTCCTCCCTGTTTTTTTTGTCTCTCTCTCTCCCCCTCTCCCCCTCCTCTCTTTCTCCCTCTCCGTCTCTCTCTCTCTCTCTCTCTCTCTCTCTCTCTCTCTCTCTCTCTCTGATACCCACTCTCACTATGTAGCACAGGCTAACCTTATGTTCCTAGGCTCAAACCTTCTAGCTGCCTGTTACTGCAGGCTCAGGCCATCACAGAAAGTTACACTGTTTCAATGAGAAACTTTGCGCTTCTCTTCTTCACCCCGGCTCTTTGCCATCTGGTGTGTATTTGCACAGATAACCCATCTCTGTCCCAGTTATCTGCACTGGAGTGCCCCAGGGCCACCGGCAGCAGGGCCGCCTCCTGGCAAGCAGTCTTCTCCAGGTCTGTCTGGAGAAGGTTTTCCTCTGACTCTTGGCTGTGCTGATCGTACCTCCTCCTTCTCCTAGCTTGGCCCGGCAGCGAACTTTAGAGGACGAAGAGGAACAGGAGCGTGAACGCAGGCGGAGGCACCGCAACCTGAGTTCAACCACAGATGATGAATCTCCAAAACCCACCCAGAATGGAGCTCAGAGATCTGTGGAGAGGTACTTGGTCGGGGTTGGGTCCTGAACATCATTTCATTGTTCTCAGTGGAAGTGGGGGTCTTAGCTGTCCCAGGAAGACTATGTGAAATCAGTTTCATCTGCTAAGGATTTGGTCCTGGGATAAGGTGATGGTGGGAAGATGAATTTCAAATTCCTCATCATCTCCACACCCATCCTCAGCCTGAGCAGTCTCTACCCTGTCGACACACTCCCAGATGCTGTTTGGTGAACCTGTCTGTGAGCCCTACTCTGCGGGACAATTTATGATGCAGCTCTGTTAGTCCTCAAGATGTCTGAGGACTAACATGTTTTGTTAGTAATGTGTTTTACATCAGGGGAGACTCAGGGAAGCATGCTAACGCATCGAGGTCCTGTATCTAGTGAGTGTGGCCACAGTGTTCTGCCAGATTTGTCAAACTTCCTTTATACATGCTACCTCCCTATACTCTAAGCCTCCCAACTCTGAGGGGAGCAAAAGGGGTCATGACAGCTAGGTTTGGGCAATATGAGAGAAAGGAGGAGATGGGCCAGGAAGTTACTGAATGCCTATGTGCTAGGACTTTGCCCTCACGGGATGGCTCTCATCCCAGGAGCTGCCCAACAAGCTCAGTTTACAGAGTTGGAAGGCTCAGACAGTAAGTACGCGTACCTGAGATCACATGAGAAGCGGGGGCAGGAGGGAGACACAGACGGACAGACTCCTCTAGATGGAGACCATTGCCTCCAAGTTTTACAAAGGTGTTTGTTTGTTTTGTTTATATTGCTCTTTTCCCCCTCTTCCCAATGAAGAAAGATCAGGCTGTGTCCCCTGGGCTGACCCAAACCCACTGCCCTCTCTATGTTCCAGACATACCCATGTGACAGGTAGGGTGATAGAATGGCATCTCCGAAGTCTCTGCCTCCCAAGTGCCATGATTAAAGGTGTGCACCGCCACTGTCCAGCCTTGGGGTTTCCTTTTAGCTCCCTACCAGTTAGCTCCCATGGCTACCGCTAGGCTCCGATGGACAGGAACTATACTCACTCCTTTGAAACCACCCCGCCAATGTTGCCCCAGGCTAGAACCTATAAAGCAGTAGCTTGATCAGTGTTAGTGATTGTGGTTGAATAGTTCGCTGTCCTCTGTACAGGAACCTGTGATTTTTTGTTGTTGTTGTTTTTTTGTTTGTTTGTTTGTTTGTATTTTAAGAGCTCAGGGTGCTTTGTTTAAGCAACATTGTGCACATAGACTACATCAAAGTGATTATTTTTACAAATAGTGGTGGGAAGGAGAAGGAGCAGTTGGTGGGCCTGGAGGCATCTCACTGAGTCAAGCTATACTCGGGGGTCACCCTCGCTCCTGATATCATCTGATTCTGTCCACCTTCTCTCCTCGTTGTCTTTTGATTCAGGCTACCCAGTGTGGAGGAAGTAGAGGTCTCCAAGCCGTCGCCCCCAGTATCCAAAGATGAAGACGAAGACTTCCAGGCCATCCTTAGGACCAGGAAGGAGCGGAGACAGAGGCGACAGGTAGTAGAGGCTGTCCAAGCTCCAGTACAGGAGAGGCTAGAGGCAGAGGAGGCAAGGGACAGCTTGGGCCCTGAGCAGACCTCGTCCCAGCCCCTTGTGCCTAAGAAGAAAGTGGAGGCCCTGCCTCGCCGGAGACTGAGTCGGGAGCAGCGAGGCCCTTGGGCCCAGGAAGAAGAGCACCTAAAGAGCAGAGAGCCTGCAGAAGGAGAAAGGGGGCTTCCAGAGGAGACGGTGGCTCAGCAGAAGACCTTGGTCTCTGAGAAGTCGCCTGTCTCAGAGAAAACCCCAGTGCCTGCCAAGAGACTGGTTTCAGAGAAAGCCTGCCCCTCAGAGAAGGGGACAGGCACAGAGAAAGCATCTCTGACTGAGAAAAGACATAGCCCAGAGAAGCTGGTTCCAGAAAGAACAAGTGTGACAGAGAAGTCACCCGTCCCTGAGAAGACACTCGTGTCTCTAAAGACAGCAGCCCCGGAGAGAAGGTCCCCTCCAGTTCTAGAAAAAGCCGTCGTCTCTGAGAAGATGCAGGAGAGGAGGCTGGTGTCAGAGAAAGCATCCATCTTTGAGAAGCCATTAGTCTCGGAGGCAAAGCTGACTCCAAAGAAGGCAACAGTGTCAGAGCAACCCCAGAGCCCGGGGGGCAGCCAGGCCACCACGAAGGAGCCCAGAGGAAGGGCCCTCCCTGGGAAGGGCCCACCTTCCTCTGCAGAGCAGAGTGCACCAGACCCTCCGACGAAAGCTTCTCGCTTCCCACCCATCACGCTCCAGGTTGGCGTTGTTCTTTTCCGTGTCTCTCTTGCCCTCCCTAGCAGACGACGCTCACTGCAGTCCGGGCCCTTGTGGCCTCTGGCTCCCTTGTTTCCTTCTCGCCTCCCATTTTTGAGCTGACCTTGGTGGTTTCTTCGCTCCTTGTTATTCCTAGCCCCTGTCAGAACGGGACAGATTGTTGGACCTTCGAGGGGCCATGTGTAGGGAACACCTGACTTCTCAAACCATATCCTCATCCAGGTCCTAGACTCCAGCTCCTAAGCCATTTCCCTCTGCTCAGAGCCAGGGCAGCTTTGTCTCCTGTCCACTACAGAGCCTTCCAGGGAAACCGGCCCCCATTAAGTATGGGAGCCTTAGGCTACATAGCAAACTCGAAGGAAGCCTTGGATCCTTCCAAAACTAAAGCTCTGCCTGGTGGCCGGGCTACGTGAGATTATAGAGCCACTGTACGGCAGAGAGCGAGGCACAGGGAGTCCGGCTGACTCTCTTCTTCCACTTGTAGCTTCTGAGATGAGCCAGGCCACCTGAGGTCCCCCTGGAAGTTTGGGTTTGGGGGCTGCTTGGGCCTGGGAGCACCCTACAATCGTACTGA
This sequence comes from Montemys delectorum, assembly GCA_019843815.1. Taxonomy (NCBI): domain Eukaryota; kingdom Metazoa; phylum Chordata; class Mammalia; order Rodentia; family Muridae; genus Montemys; species Montemys delectorum. The sequence continues at coordinate 411 of JADRCD010070890.1, read as the reverse complement.
GGAAGACAGGGTCTTGTCTGACACCTTTGCTCCACTCAGGTGAAAATTCCCAGCAAGGATGAAGATGCAGACACGCCTTCACCCACCCTGCTCACCTACAGCAGTTCCCTCAAACGCTCCAGCCCCAGGACCATCTCCTTCCGGGTAAGAGCCAGGGGACCCTCGTCACCAATCACCTGCAGAGCATGCAAAGGAAACCAGTACAAAGGAAAGCAAGAGCTGTAGTGTTATACAACAGGAAGGGTCTCCTTAGAGCCTGGAGAGAGAGGAGCTTTGAGTTGCCTCAAAAGAGAAGTCATTTTAAATAAAGAGATCAGGTTAAGTGTGTGTGTGTGTGTGTGTGTGTGTGTGTGTGTGTGTGTGTGTGTGTGTAAATAGATGTGAGCAGCCCCACCTAGTGGATAAGATCAA
>JADRCD010070889.1:0-14004 GCA_019843815.1 Montemys delectorum | reverse complement strand
CCCCTTCTCCTCCCTGGGCTGCTTGGCTCAGAGCCTCTGCGGGCTCTGCCTGCTCTCTTCTGCTTCCAGAGCTGCCTCTGCCCATTCAGAAAGGTGCCCAGAGTGGGGCTGCCTCGGCTGCCACCATCGCTATTGCCCCTGCCATTGTTTCCTCCAACACAGGCAGTTCTTGTTGGACGCGTTCCCCTCCCTATCCTCCTTCCCCACCAGAGCCCTCCCTTCCTTTCTCGCTCTTTCCTTACCCTCTCTGCGGTCCCTTCCTCGTGTGTACCCCCTCCCACCTTGTCTGTCTGTCTGTCTGTCCCTCCTGGCGGTCCCCTCAGACGTCCGGGAGCGCGCACTGCGCGGCCACCTGTCATAAAGGGCGCGCACCCCCCTTCCCCCCCCCCCCCCCGCCCCCCACTCACATTCTCGCAGCCCGCCCAGTCCACAGCGCCACTGGCTTGTTCTTCTCCTAGCAGACACGCAGCCGGACACCACTCTCCCACGCCTTTGAGGGCAGTTATGTGTTCAGAGAGGGGCGCTCTGAAGTTTCAGGAAGAATATCTGAATGGCTCCATGTATTAAGCATCTATCCATCCAACCTACCTTTAACTTCAGGGCCCAAACCCCGGGAAGGTGGATTGTGCTGGAAGGGTTGTAACAAGGCAGAAAATTGGAAAGGGCTGAGTTTTTTAGGAAGTGAAGGAGAGAAAGGTGATTCTGAATATGTCCGGGAAGGAAATGGGATCTGACTGCTGCCACAGGAAAATTCCTTAGGTGGTCATTTCCCTTTTGACATCCTGGGAATCCAACAGTACAGGAATGGAAAGCGAGCCACCGGGAAACACGTAGTATTCAATGAAGCCCTGGCTGTAGGATTGGGGTCTGAGAACCACAGTCATTGCCACTAGAAACCAGGGTGAACGATTAAGTGTTGACGTTAGAACGGAGAGAATAAAGCTAGCTACTTTGTGTGTACTTGCTCCAGCAAGTCCTTGCCACAACCTAGCTTCCCAATCACGGAGAGCTCAATTTCAGATTTCTCTGCTTCCACCCTACAGCCTCATTTTCTAAGGTCAGACTGGGAGAGCTGCAGTGTGTAACTCCTATAACCCTTCACAGAGCCTCTAGCCTGTCACCTAACCCCTCCCCAGAAACAGCACAGACACAGATAATGTGTATGGGTCAGGAGGGTGGGGGGAGAGATTTTTCCAGGCAAAGTAAAAGATACAGAGGTCGGGCTCAAGTTAAAGGAACACATCCATTGCTCTTTCATCCTTGAGCCATAGAGTGTCTGTATGGGGTGGGGGCAGGCTTTTAAAACTTAGACTCACCTAGGGGACACGCACACTTCTGGGTGTGTTTTCAGGGAGGTTTAGCTAAAGTCTACCTACCATCCACTTTCTTGGAATACTCCTTGTCCGTCCCCTCCTTTTATATTACAGAAACCCATCCATAAATAATGGCTCATTTCTCAAAGAATCCAAACTTCGTGAATGTGTGTGACAACCACTATGGTGAGCAACCTACACCAATTCTTTTGTTTTAGTCCTCATAATAAACACAATTTTATTTACTTACATTTTACAGGTTAGACTATTGAACCATAACAAAATATACACATCTTGAAAAGAGGAATATTGCCATATGTACCTTGCTTACTGTGCAAGTACATTTGCCTCTTTTAGGCACAGAGATAAATAAAAAATAAGATAAAATTTGACATCCACCCTCAAATGTAGAAACAAATGTCAAGCATATAAAATGCCACCATCTATGGCTGGACTTCAATTGCCAGAATGAATTGCTCTTTACCCATTTGATTTTACCTTGGCTAACCACATATGCTATTATTGTTTTTTAAAGTTAGTTGCTAGCCAGTGAGATGGTTCACTGGGTAAAAAGCATATGCTTTAATTCTGATGGTCTGAGTTCCACCTGAGGCTCCCACATGGTGGAAGAAGAAAATCAACACCCAGACGATTTCTTGTGCTTCTATACACGTGCCATAGTATGTACAAGTGTGTGCCCACACACATGCACACAGAAAATTAATGTACAAGGGTTGTTTATTAGTTATCAGTTATTATTTTGGCCAGTGTCTCCACTCAAAGACAGCAAGGAACACACACTTACAATGAAAGAGTTTCAGTTTGTTACTAGTTACTGTGAAGGAGAACATACATTGTAAGTCTACTTATGACTGAATTGTGTCCCACCCCAATACTGTGCTGAAGTTCTAACCCTCAGTATCTCAGGCTGTGGCTGCTTTTGAAGTCGAATAAAGAAGTGATGGGCTGGAGAGATGACTCAGTGGTTAAGAGCACTGATTGCTCTTTCAGAGATCCTGAGTTCAAATCCCAGCAACCACATAGGGGCTCACAATCGTATGTAATGAGATTGGATGCCCTCTTCTGCTGTGTCTGAAAACAGCTACAGTGTACTTGCATATAATAAGTAAATAAATATTAAAAAAAGAAGTGATTAAGTTAAAATAGGGCCAAAGTGTGGGCTGCAATCCAATCTTGCCAGTGTACTTACAAAGAGGACATTTAGACTCCAGTCTTGCTAGTGTACTTACGAAGAGGACATTTAGACACACAGATACAAGGAGCTCACACACTGGGAAAAAGAACACGTGGGACACCATAAGAAGGCAGTCATCTGCTAGCCAAAGAGGCCTTAGGAGAAATCAAACCTACCAACAGCTTGCTCTCAGATTTTTTTTTATTGGATATTTCATTTATTTACATTCCAAATGTTATCCCCTTTTCCTATTTCCCCCGAAACCCCATACCCTCCCCCCTCCTGCTTCTATGAGGGTATACCCCCACCCACCCACCCATTCCTGCCTCCCTGCCCTCGAATTCCTCTACACTGGGGCATTGATCCTTCACAGGACTAAGGGCCTCGCCTCCCATTGATGGCTGACAAGGCCATCCTCTGCTACACATGCAGCTAGAGCCATGGGTCCCTCCATGTATATTCCTTGGTTGGTGGTTTAGTCCCTGGGAGCTTTGGGGGGTCTGATGGTTGATATTGTTGTTCTTCCTATGGGATTGCAACTCACTTCAACTCCTTCAGTCCTTTCTCTAGCTTCTCCATTGAGATCCCTGCACTCAGTCCAATGGTTGGCTGGGAACATCCACCTCTGTATATGTCAGGCTCTGGCAGAGCTTCTCAGGAGACAACCACATCAGGCTCCTGTCAGCATAATCTTCAGAAATGTGAGAAAACAATTTTTTTTGTATAAGCCACTCTTGTCTATAGTATTTTTTTATGATACACCAAACAAGCTAATATAATAAGTAACCATGGGGTAATAGTAAAGAGATGGAATAAAGGGTCTATTATACAATTTGGGATTTGGTCAAGTAAATTGGACAGAGGTCTAGGGAAAGTGGAGATTTGTCCCATGTTGAATACTGTCATAAAGGAAGGGATCTGTAAGAAATGCCATTTTAATAAGTCTTATCTCTATAGAGGTCAGACTAAAGTGGGAACGAGGCTTCTATGGGTGGCACAATGACCTTTTGTCTATGGTTAGACAACATTATAAAGCAGTCTTGTTTTGTCTCTCTTTATCATGTTCGCAGAGGAATTTCATCTGATGTTGGTATGTTTTAAAAGTTGTTTTGTCCAACAGAAAATCTTGGGTTTGCCTATGAGTGCCAGAGATGAGCTGGATCTGGTGGCACAGGCCTACAATCTTAGATACTTGGAAGGCTATGGTGGGAAAATCAAAAGTTGAAGACCTGCTCCAGCCACAGTATGGGAAAATTATTGAGATCCTGTCTCAAAATTTAAAACAAAGAACCTAAAAAGGAAGGTTTGGGATATAGAGCAGAGGTTGTATGTGCCTCACATACACGGAGCCCTAGGCTCAATCAATCCCTAGTACTAAAGTAAATCAATAAAAAGATGTTAGGGGCTGCTTTTGCTTCTTTCTCACCTGTGACATCTTAACACCATCCATTAGCTTTATGGTTTTAAGCAAGTTTTTTTTACAGCTCTTTGTACCTCAATTCTTCACCTGTGATTGAGGAAAATAAGAATAAATATAGATTGTTATGGGAGCAGAATGTATATACACAATCATATAATATAATTAATTATATAAATACATTTGTGTTATAAAATTATTTATGTATATATATATATATAATATTCTAAGGACTACATAGTCTTTAGAAAAATGCTTGGCATATAGACAGACTTCATTAAATTTGAGCTCTTTTCTATGTCTATTTTCTCCAACAGTCAATCATAGCATGAATCACATGATTATGCTTCTGTGTTAATACTTTCTCCTATGATAGACTGTGAGCTCTTTGAGAGCAGGGGAACTATATATTATTATGTTAATAATAGCTAATAATGATGGCTAATTTTGATTGTTGACTGGATTCACAGTCACCTGGGACATGCATGTGTGGATATGTCTATAAGTGTATTCCAAACAAGTTCCACTAAGAAAGACACCCACTCTGAATGTTGTCATCACCATACCATGGCCTGGAATCTCAGGATGAGTAAAAAGAGAAAAAAATGAGAAAGGGAGCAGGGCTACCTGCATTCATCTCTCTCTGCTTTCTAACTATAGGCACAATGTGACTAAAAGCCTCATAATCTTTTTCTTATACATTCCCCAATGTGATGGAGAATGTGTTCTTAAAATGTGAGCCAATCTTGTTTCCCTAAGTTGTTTTTTTAATAAGGTATTTGGTTACAGTGGTGAGAAAAGCAACTAATATGCTAATTTTTGCTCAGTAGTTTCAATGATCTTGGCATTGACTTAAATGTTGTTACTCAAAGCAAACTTCTGAGACCCCATCCCTATCTATAGACTAGCCTCTGTGGGCTATCATCCTGTGGGATTATATAACATCTATGTTTACCTTAATCTGCACAATTACATGGGATATTAACATGGCTTATGTTTCATCTTCCCTTTCTAAACTATTCCTTTTGGGAGAGGAGAACAAACACTTCAATTTCAATGTTCATGTCGAAGCACAGTGCCTACAACAACAAAAATAATATAAAGACACTGATCTTCACCATGTTCTTTGCTTTGTCTAGGGTGGATCTCACATCAGGCCAGTCTTTGCACTGTTCATAACTCTCCATGTTTTTAAGACTTAAGAGGTGACAGAGAAGTGGTGGCACACGCCTTTAATCCCAGCCCTTGGGAGGCAGATTTCTGAGTTTGAGTCCAGCCTGGTCTACAGAGTGAGTTCCAGGACAGCCAGGGCTATACAGAGATACCCTGTCTCGGAAAAAAAAATAAATAAAGAAAAAGAAAAAGAAAAAAAATGTTGCCTAAGAGGTGACAAAGAATCTCTTATAGAGTGATCTTTCTTACAAAGCACATCCAAATGACAAAAATCACTGTAAGATTGCAAAGAAAGGTATTTTCATTTGTGAGCCAATGGGCCCTGTTATTTAAGAGCCATCGGTAGTGTATTAGTGATAAAAAGAGTTTGCCAGTAGGCCGTAAGAGCTTGGATTTTGACCTTAATTCTGTCAAAACCAAGCTGTGTCATATTCAATTAGCCAGACCTCTTTGAGTCTGTGTTTTTCTATGAGGCATGTGGAGAGCACAACCTATGTATTCACTAAAAATAGAGCTTGGTAACAAAAAGTAGAGTTTACTGTAATTTCTTTTTAGAGAAGATATTTAACTCCTTTATTACTTTCATATTTCATATCTAGGTGATTTTAAGTCTGTGGACTCTGGAACTAGCATTACAAAGTAACCAAAGCCTTTCAAAACGCTAACCAACAGCCCCAAATACAGTGGTTTCCTGCTGGCTTTATCACCTCCCCACAATACCACAATACCACCTGCTCTTAGTAAAAGGAGATACAGTGTCTGGAAACGTTTGAGGGCTCAAGAGGTGCTGCCATCCTGGAGTTAAGTCCAAAAGCACCTTTCTACCATTCTGAGGATAGAAACAGGGTGTTATTCAGCCCAATTTAATGTAGTGCCAGAAGGGTAGAAGTTGAATGACATAAATAACATTATTTTACTATCATATACATTTACAATGAAGGGAACAATCCTATTATTTTTCATATAATAATACTGCCATGGTACCCATAGACTATATAGAAGACATAGTAACGACCTCTGGCTAAGGGTTTATTGGACCCTTCCCTGATTACTTTCAAAGCACAAGACAAAATAACTCAAAGGCATCCAGATGTAGAACGTCAACAAATTGAAACCAATATCAACTATTCCAGTTGCTTGAACTAAAACACCTGATATGTTGAGAAAGTCATTTAAATGCAGTGGAACCAACAAGCTGCCCCCAATAACCCCCTCCTTTGCCTTAAACAGCACTGGAAATGTATAGACCTTATCTTCTTCACAATGAACAAAAGTTTCTATTTTTCCCTTTCAGCAGACCTTGGAAGGGCCAAGGAATTTCTACCCTATGGGATATTCAGGCTACTATTGTTTGAGGCCTGTATTAGATCTCCAAAGCTGAAAGAAAAAGACTAAAAGGACCCCCTTTTTTGCTTCAAAGAGGCCTATAGTCTAGTGGATGAAATGTAAACACTGGAAAGCTAAACTCTTGGGCTGTAAAGAATGAGGGCTAAGTGAGAAGAGTATCTCAGAACTTTATGGGAACAAAGAGGTTTCAAGATCCTTGAGCATTCAGCAAGCATGATAGCCCCAGGGACGTAGAAGCATGCTACATAGTGAGAAGAGCAGATGGAGCATATGAAAAAGCATGGGCTTAGGAAATGCTGAGGCAGGATGGCGAGCAATGTGTTTGGGAATTAGTGACATTTCCAGCGTGACTGAAACCAAGAACTTGCTCCAGGGAACAAGCAAATCTTGGAGGGAATAAGTCAGACCCACTTGGTAGGCTTTGGAACCCTAGAATACTTTACCCTTAAATTCTCATTCTCTGCTTTACAAATGTGTAAAAGAAAGATCATGGATACATACTAGATTGATGGTGAAGTCAGTGAATGACCTTTAGGGTTCAGATAATAGCAATGATGAACTTTGTGATTCATGATGTGTTTTTAACAAACATCATGATATCTATTCATGACTATCTATTCAAAGGCCCTGCTGGAGAGAATCTAGTCTTTACCCTCCTGCTTCCTTGAAATGAACATCTATAATTATCAAGTAGAGCTCACTATTCTAAGCTGCTAAGTTGGCTAAGTCTTAGTTGCTGGAGGTGGAGTCAATGGTGGGGCCCACAAATCAAGCCACATAAGAAAAGCAATGGTACTTATCAAGTATCTGGAATATCCTATCCCCTGTCCCTATTTCCTTAGATGATTTGAATACTGTGTTTGAAATCAGTCTGAGAAAGGAAAGCTCCTGCTACTTGAAACCTTTCCTTTACAGTAGTGGTTCTCAACCTTCCTAATGCTGCAACCCTTTAATACAGTTTCTCATATTGTGGTGATCCCCAACCATAAAGGTATTTTTGTTGTTTCTTCATAACTGTCATTTTTCTACTGCTATGTATTGTAATGTAAATATCTGTGTTTTCCGATGGTCGTTCAACCCTCAAAGGGGTATTGACTCACAGGTGGAGAACTGCCTTAGAGGATGAGACCTTGAAACATACTGGAACAGGCTGAGTGACTTAAAGTTAGAAAACTGAGATCTGGAGAAAACTATTTCCATCTTCAGTAGCAAATGGCCATTGGGAGAATCCCCAGATGAAGCTAGCACAAGCAGTTCAGTATGCCCCGTTTCACAGTTCCAGACACTGTCGGAAGATGTTTGAGGACTGGCAGCACTGGAAAATTTAGGAGTAGGGGTCGAGTAAGGGACTCTCAAGACCCAGGGCAGGACCATGGACAGAGATCAGCAGGCCTCATTAGTAAGAGCTCACGGTGAAGTGCAACTCTCCATCCATCATGAAGCTCTGTGCCTCAGCGTCACTGCAGTTCTGAGCATCTTATGTAGAATCTGTGGTGTCAGTTTGGGACTGCCCTGGGTTGTGCACCTCCATAACACCATGCACAATGTGATCTCTTTATTCCTTTCTCAGGCATGATATGGACTTTATTTGGTATAGGCGATATTCATTCATTGTGCTGGATGTGTACTCGTGGGAATTACAATGTTGTATCATGTTTTGAAGAATAGTTCTAAAATGAAGAAACAAATAGACTAAGCTTATCTCTATTTCTGGCCTAGGGCCTCTATTCCATTAATGAAAGTACCTCTAAATACTTTTATTCATGTAAAAACTAACATCTCAAAATACCCTACTCCTCTTTACAACCACAACCCCACATGAAGGAAAGGAGAATTAGCTGTGTTTTCGTGGTTTGGAATCAAAGAACCTGGTGTTCTGCCCCTTATTAATATAATACTGGGCATTTACTGAGTTTTCTCAAAGCTATGTAGTCCCTCCATTAGTAAAAAACATACTGATAGAAATAATCTCTATATACCAGAGAACTTGTAAAAGAAGCTCATGAGTTAAGATATATAAAATATCTCACAAGGAGCTAGGGTGATGCTCAGTCAATAAAGAGCTTAGCACATGAGAATGAGGACCTAAGTTTGGATTTTAAACACCCACATAAAAATCAGAGTAGGAGAGTACACACCTGTAAGCCCACTGTTGTGAAGACAGAAATAGGAGGACTCCTGGTACCTTCTGCAAGCCATTTTAGACAAACTGATGGTTTAGTGAGATGCTCTGTCTCAAAAACCAAAGTGGTAATGGGGCTCAAGAGATGACTCAATGATTGAGAGTTCATACTTCTCTAGCAGAAGGCCCAAGTTTGGTTCCCAGCACCTATGTCAGATGGCTCACAACTACCAGTAACTCCAGCTCCAGGAGTTATCCCCTTTTCTGGATTTTCTTTGTGCACCCCCCCCCCCACACACACACACAAGTACACATATCTAAAACTAAAATTAAATCTTAATGAAATGAAGAGTGATTGAGGAAGATACCTAATGCTGACTTCTGAACTTCATACACGTACACACACACACACACAAACACACACACACATACACACAAATACATACACACACATAAACACACACACACACACACACACACACACACTCCCATACACCTATGTGCAAACACACATATAGTGAAAGACTTGCCTAGAATAAATGTCTATTTATAGAAAAATTTCCAAAGCTCTTGAAATCTCCCTTCCTGCAAGGGGGCCTCCCCCATATTTTTTGTGCAGAAGGTGTGAATTTGTTTCTGTCTGTACTTGAAATTCTTAATCTGTTTTTTTTTTTAACTCTGTTAGTAGCTGTTGATGTTGACAATAGGGATAGTAATGATGGTACACTCTGGAGAATAATGACTGTCTGATACCATGGACTAAATGACACCAAATATAAGACAGTAAAAGATTAACTTAAAAAGGAAACAGAATCTCTGTCCAGTTTTAAGATCTGATTTTTCCTGAGCTAGCCTCCCAGATTCATTCATATAAGCATTCAAGCCAAAGTCCCAAGAATATTACACTAGGGATTACAAAGCAAAATGTGTCTTAAGAAACCCCTACCAGGGATGTGATTCAAAAGAGTAAGTGCAGGACACGGTAAGGAAAAGGGTGTTTTTATTCATCTCAAAAAAAAAAATGCAACTTTTTTTGGCCATACACAAGTGAACCTACTGGCAACTATGGCGTGTGGAGTCAACACTCCCTATGTGACTATATGCTCAGAAAAGACAATACTTATCAATAACTTGATTAAGTTACAGGAAATTCTCTTTTCTTATTTCATGCTTCCCAAATCTTCAATGTCTCTTTAAAGACTCAAAAACAAATTGTCAAAATCCCTAAGCTAATAACCATGAAGCAACCCCAACCTGTTTTTCCAGCTCCAAACAGCTGGTGTTCCAAATACAGGGACCTTCTCCATTTTCTATCTCCATGTCTTTGTTCTGGTTATTCCCTCAGTCTAAAATGCCCTTTCTGTCCCTTCCCACATCCAAATGCTTTCCTTCCTTTAAGATTTAGCTGAAATATCATATCCTTTTCTATGGCCTTTCCTTGATTTTTCCAGGGATGCTACCACAAATTACTGCCCTCTTGGTGACTTTAAACAACAAAAATTTGTTATTTCATAGTTCTAAAGGTCAGAAGTTGTCAGAAGAGGCACACTTCCTCCCATGTGTCTAGGGAAGATTCTTTACACACATCATCCAGATTCTGGTAGTTCCTGCTATTCTGTGACTTAAGGCAACATGACTACAATCTCACCCTCCATCTTTCTGATCTTCTTCCTTGTGTTTTGTATTTCTTATCTTATATTGGCATTTTTATTGGGTTTAGGAACCACTGTGTTAAGCTAGGATGCTCTTATCTCAAAAGATGCTACTTAAGTATATCTGTAAAATCTCTTTTTCCTAAATAAGTTTATACCCAAAGTGCCAAGGACTAGAACTTGGACACACGTTTAGATATCCACATTCAACTTACTACCCTTTCTAGAACAAATTCGTATTCACTTTTGACCTAATGCAGCACATATTTTTGCTCATAAGATGTTGACTTGGCTATACTTTTTTTGTAACAAGTATGTGAATATAACTCCTGCCACCATCTCTCTTATACACACAAGGTCCTTCGGGCAGAATCTATCTTATTCCTTTCTGTGAAACACATTGCTAATCCCAGTGCTTGACACACATGGGTGTTAATTATTGTTTACATTTTAAGGTGGCTGGCTTTTCTTCTAATTTCAAGAGAGTGGGAAATGGCTATAAAAGGCAAGCAGGAAGTAACAATAATGGGCCAAGTTATCTTACAGAGTAAGTGCCTGTCTGTGGAGAATGAGCAGATTTTCTATAGAAGGTAACTCTAACTTTCTATGATATTATAACCCAAATAGGAAGGGTTTCTAGAGAATCCCCAACTCAAACTATTCTGTCTCTGAATGTTAATATATCTTTCAATGACTATTTCCAGGTGTAGCTATGAAAAGGAGATGCATATATGGTATAGAAATGATCACCATGAAAAGATAAATGCATGTGAATTTATTGAGAAAAACATTATCAACAAGAAGTACAATTAATGAAATACTGTCAATGATAAGTGAGAAAGTCCATTGCTCCAATAGCTCTTAGAATCATAGACTTTGTCAGGAATACCTACCATTTTTTTTTCTCAACACAACATCTATATTTGGGGAGAGGGCTCCTCATGAAACAATATTAATTACTTATGGTATGTATTCTACATCTATTTCTTGGATCAGAAAACATATTTGTGTACAAGATTCTATCTAATCACCAACCCTTTAAACACCAAAATAATTCAGTCATTCATTTTATACTGAAAGCATGTGAGCTTACAGAAGGCCACAAGAAGTTATATTTGTTATGTCTACAAGGACCATAAAACTCTAGGGGAACATTGTGACTAAATCTTTGGAACTGACCATAGGGATTTCAGATGCTGGAATTAATAATAAAAGTGGTAGGCTAAAGGCTTCCTAGAATTCCCAGAGTGGAGGATGGTGGAATGAAGAGAAGTTAAAGTATTTATTCAAAAACATAAGAAAGAAATAAGAACAGAATATTTAGACAGGAAAAGGGAAATATTCTTGTCACACATTCTCCAAGATATACCGAAGAAAAGTACCCATGGGGGTGAGAGTATGGAGTGATGAGCCCCAACCCTAAGCTAAGAAAGAAGGAATTGGAGCCAAAAAGCTGAAAACAGAACTCGTCTACTTTTCTTTGGGGCTTTGGTTGTGGCCCAGAAGATCTGTAGAATCACCGGTGCACATGCGTATAGTGCTTTCCAATTATAGCTATTTCACACCTACTTTCAGTAGCATTTAAAAGGTGGAAAGAATAGAGAAATCCACACCCTCACACAGTACTAAAATTCCATGTTAACATATTCCATGTTACTCATATAATCTTTATGGGATATGTAATATAGACAAAATTATTATTATCAGCATTATTACACTTACCAGTTAACAGAAAGGAAAGCAAGAGGGGTGAGTGATTTGTTCCCAGTCACACAGTTGATAAATGACAGAGTTGAACCTTTTACCAGAAGAACGTAACCACTGCTGCCAGAAGCCATTGTATTTTTGTATAAGCAATTTGCTCTACTTGGAAAGTCTTTCTCTCCTTCTCTGGTGATCTGCTGCTCACTGTCCAGGTTTAGTTTGAATGCCACAGTGTCAGTGATGCTTTCTTTGGCCTCTTACACCATCAAGAAGAATAAATGGAAAAAATTAATATGTTCAGTTTTTAAAAATAGGACAATGAATGGCTATTTCTTCAGGGCTTTTATGCCATCTCACATAGTATAAATATTTATTAGAATATTTACCATATGCATTTGATCATATTTCCTAGACTAAGAATTCCTAGCTCCAGGAGGGTGCTGGACCATGCTTTCTTCTTATTACTTCTCCACTATTTAGATGTTCCCAGAAACATTCCAAGAATTAGGTGTCTAAGTAAGATAAGTGAAGATTTCCTGCACAGTCTACTCTAGCAATAGCCCCACAGATGACTGCTCTTAAGAAATGTCACTAAAGAACACCAAGTTCTTTCTTGTACATGACTCAGTCAACAAATTAATAAAAAGAATTGACGAATCCGGGCCAATTGCCAGGTTCCTCATTCAATATGAGGTCACTTTGACCAGGACCACTATCTCTGTAAAAGGTTCATTTAGTTTCAGGGTTGATGTGACCCTGAAGACAACTCATCCCACAGAAGATGTCCTCATGTCTCTCTGCCTGAATTCAGATGGTCCTAGAAATGGAGAGAGTTTAAGGGTGGAAACAAGAAGGGGAAATAGGAGAGGAGGAAAGGAAAAAGAAAGGAGACAACAATGGATATAAGGAAGAGAGATAAGAACTAGAAGGAAAGGGATACCAGAAAGCAGCAGATGTGGCTCCTTAATTCATAAGGTAGACATCATGGGAGTTTGAAGGTGTCAGCTAATTGACACCACCTTCACATAAAACAGTATTAACTGAACTTCCCAAAGCATACAATTGATGCATTTAGTCACACACTCCCACTCACACAGTGCTGGTGATGACCTTCTGTGCTCCTTACATTTCATACGATCGGTAGCAAGGTGCACTAAATACAGGCTATGGTGTAAAGCAGATGTGAATTTACATCCTGAGCTGGGTGATGTTGTCAGGTCACTGACTGAGGCATGTTTGCCTCATCTATCACATGAGGATAATATTTACTGTGTACGGTTATCTACATTATGAAGATTAGTGGTGCTGTACATGAAGTACTTAGTAAATATTCAGTCAATTGATGATAGCTACTATTATGATGCTGTCAGAAGGCTGCATATCCTGAGTGCTGGGATTACAGGCAAACATCACCATATCTGGTGCCCTGTCCTCTACTCTAAGCCCTAGCACCTACTCTACTTCTCAGTGTTTTCTTTGGAATACCATATAACGTTTCAGGAACTCATTCTGGATATGAAATATAGGCTTATTCTCAATAAACATGCTAATGGCATCTGACTTGCCTGCTTGTTAAAAGAGATGTTGTTTCTGAACACTGAGCTACATATCATTTCCTATAAAAGCCATGTATACTTTTCCTCATCTAGCAGAAGTCATATAATAGTGCCTATCCACAAGTATGAAAATTCTCTTCTTCTGCACATTTGGTCATTGCATCAACATGCTTGAAACTTTGTCTCACCTAATAAATGAGAATTTAAAGTTCTAAAATATTAATGTCTACAAACACATTTGCAACACAGCAAAGTTTGCTAAAAGCACATTTCTGTACAGAGAATCCTAATTTTCTGATTCTCTATTGACTCCTGCTATAAAGTTGAAGGCGTGTTCCCATGGAAACTGTCCCCAAAACACACTGAATCTAAATCTTTTGGTGAAGAAGGGTCAACTCTGCTGTGTTGGCAAGGACTGGGCAAGATTGGGCAGTGTGAGAAATGATGAACATAAAAACAAAGTGATACATAAATAGAAAATGGTCTGAGGAGTTAGCAACAGGACAAGGATCCACTCTTCATTGC
>JADRCD010070879.1:0-16798 GCA_019843815.1 Montemys delectorum | reverse complement strand
TGTAGTCCAGGCTGGCCCCATACTCACAGAGCTCTGCCTGCCTCTGCCTCCCAAGTGCTGGGAGTAAAGGTGTATGTCATCACCACCAGATTTCTGCCTTTAACTTCAGTTCCCAGAAGAACTGTAAGAGAGGGACTCCATAAATACTCACATAGTCTCTAGGATAGCAAAAATGTGCATCTCTGCTCAATGAGCCCTGGTCACAGATAAACTACATGTTATTTACCTACTGCTCCAAATTGCTAGGCTAAACAAAAATGGCAATTTCTAAGAAATGGAAGGATAAAATGACTAAGATGATCCACATCCACTTTTTTAGTTTTCTCCTATTTCCAGAATCATAGCTTACACAACACTCAGAAAATCTCCCCTCTGACCATACTTCTGTCCTTTGGTTGATAACTCCAGAAAGAAGCTGTTAATGCTACCCAACAAATGGCTAACAGTCATTGAAAGCACTACCTTAGCCAATCAGGCCCAGTTCTGCCCATTACTTCCAGCTCTTTTGCAGGAAGACATTTCAATGGCAGATATTTAGAGTGCCTAGAATGTACCCATGACATATAAATGCATTTTTCTATAGACACACATGCATAAATAAGACAAAAAGCTGGCACCCAAAATATATTATATCTAAACAAAGAAGATGCGTACACGGTACTATCCTATAGGATGGTTATGACTGGACTCCAAAATTTCTCCCACAGGCTCAGGCATTGAAGACTTAGTCTCAAGCCTTCACATATTCATTCATCCTTTGACGACTATTGTTTATTTCTCTCAGTTCAGAAGAGTTTTAAGAGCAACAAAAATTTTCAGTATGGTGATGTTGGATAATTCCATGTGTCAAAATTCTACTATTTTGGGAGGTTTTTGGAATGTCTGTGAGATAGGTAACAGCTGGGGGAATTGTATCAGTAGAGGCATGTCTTTAAAAACCCAGTCTCCCTTGAAGAACAAACATTCCCTTGCCATATATTACTGCTACTGTGATGTTTTGTCCAAATGCATGGAGCCAACCACACATGGACTCAATACTCTTTAACTGTGAGTCAAAATAAATCCATTCTCCCTAGGGAAATAACTAATACAATAACTAAGTAAAACCTAGCCCTTCATAGAAGCAGAGATGGATGTAAGTATGTGGTGTATGGAAAGATTAAGGCCAAGAGGTATCATGATGAAAATCACCAGTTCATGTTTACTGAATGTTTACCATGTACTCTGCTTCTATAATAAGCCTTTTTTCATAAACCATCTCATTTGATTCTCATAATCAAATAAGTAGCCTCATCTATACTTAATGGTATGAAAAAAAAAGTAAATCCAAAATCATGTAGTTAGTTAAAATTTGGAATTAGTCTGCTTTAATCTACATGCTTGGGTCACATTTCTCAAGATGATAGTAATAAGAGGTAGGGAATTGTCAAAGTGATTTAGTCTTGATTGCAGAGTCCTTGTTATTAGAATTAGTATGTTCAAAATAGAACCTAGATGATCTAAGCCCCAACACAATGCAAAGACGCTTTAGGAGTTGGACTCTCAACAGACATTAAATCCATAGGCACATTAGTCTCAGGCTTTCTAACCATCACAATCATGCATTGAATGCAATGTACCCAGCTTATGATATTCTATCTTCAAAGCACTGCAGATATAATCCAGATCTTTCTGACCCCCCCCCAGCCAAATATAAGGCTTTTTGTTTGTTTTTAGTTTGGTTGTTGTTGTTGTTGATGATGATGATGTTGTTACAACTTTAGAGTTAAGGGATTCTTTCCTTCCTTCCTTCCTTCCTTCCTTCCTTCCTTCCTTCCTTCCTTCCTTCCTTCCTCTCTTTCTTTCTTTCTTTCTTTCTTTCTTTCTTTCTTTCTTTCTTTCTCTTCCTTTCAGTATGGCCCAAACCTTATTCTATACTAATTACTAGAAAATGCAAATTTGCCTCTCAGGAATTAAATCATAATGAAAGGTAAGTTCTCTTAGGGAAAAAAACAACATGTGAGATGATAGCTAACAAATGCTTATAGCAAAAAGTAATAAAGGACATTTAGTAAAGACTTCCAGATACATCATTGTAGTGCAACAAAGTTAAACTTGTTAATTTGAGAAAATAATAGACTACACATCAGGAAAAAGTAGGCACCTAACCAAAAACAAACAAAAAGAGTTACAAGGGTTATACTTAATTGGAAGGACAGAAGAATATGGATGAAATTGAAATGAAATATTGTTTTGGTAGTGGTGAGAGAAAGTGAAGGTATATGCAAATGGGTAAATATCATGTCCAGGATCAGAAATAGATCTGGGGTCCTATCTCCTTCGAAACTAATGAATTCAGACAAATGTGTCTAAAATCCTTTATTTGAAACTCAACAACTGGGTTAGAAATTAAGGCTGCTTTCAGGCAAGAATGAAATGTTCCATTATTACTAATATGCTTCACAGGACAAAGTTTTGAAAATCCAAGAGTATTTTATTTTTTAGTTGACCTCCAAAAAGAATCTTAGTTCATTTTTACAGGTTCACAAAGTTCATCCTCCAACTCTAAGGACCTGAGTGTTAAGTAGCAGAGACACTGAAAGGTAAGGAAGCAGCTCTCTCAACACAGAAAGAGAGTAGTTCAACATTCTCCTGTGCTTTATAAAAGGGAAGAAATAAGATGGGAGGGCCCAGGTGGACAAAGATGAAATAGATGAAGCAGTACTGTGTAGAAAATAGTTTGATCCTGTTCATCACACTGAACAACATCCGTTAAATTAAAGGACAGGTTATGATCACAAGAGCAACAAGAGAAGCACAAAGGATATCTCTATTTACATCAAGTCTATAGTGTGACAGATTAGCCATAATATTTTAAGTGAGTTTGCATTTGCACAGGTCATGAGGAAATTTTACATCATATATCACTACTGTAGCAAACCGTCTAAGCTGTCTTAAAATACATATGAGACAGGGACAATTGAAAAATGCTATCTCAATCTACAAGGAAACAAAAAAGAAGAGAACTTATTCTGTAAAGAAGCAGCTATCAGAAATCAAGTTCTGTCTCTATTAGTGAACAATCACCAAACTAAAAAATACACACAAGAGAAGTCACAATGGTCTATGAGTAAGCAGATGAGACACGCAAAATATCAAAAGAAAAAAATTAGAAATTCAAAGCTTAAGCCACTATTTCCACCTGCCTTTATCTTTCTCAGGAAGCAGGTAATTACTTGGGACTCTTGTGACCTCCTTCTGAAGGTAGGACAGTCAGTTGCAGTAGCTAATGAAAATCAGGTTCCCCCAGCTGTGCAGTAGAAATACTGAGAGGATGATAGACTGCCAACAGAATGCTCCAGGGTAAGGACGCAGAGACAAAGATGGTTAAACTTAACTATCAAAATTAAAGCTTTATTATTTTAGCAACTGTATTTCACGTTTTTGACAGAAAATACCTAATATAAAGAGTTTTAAAAGAGAAATTCCTTTGACTGACTCCACCTGGCCTTAAATATTTCAATCCTTAATGCTTGCCCCCATTGATTCTGTGCCATGAGTCAGAAGCCTGGCCATAGGGAGCCTGTAGTAAATGTCCTCACATCATGGTAGACAGGAAACAGAAAGGAGTGCCTTCACTAACTGGCTTTCTCCTTTTCCTGTGTTCCATCTAGACTTGTGTCCTATGCAAGACATCCTCTCCAACCTTGGTAATTCTCTCTGGAATGCCCTCTAAGGTACCCAGAAGATATGGATTGCTTATCTTTTAAGAGCTTCCCACTCTATTTTAGATAAACCATCAAGTACCCTTTTTCATTTATTTATTTATTTATTTATTTATTTATTTATTTATTTATTTATTCACTTTACATCCTGATTGCAGCCCTCTTCCCCTCAATCTCCCCCTCATACAAATTCTCCCCCATCCCTCCTCTTCTCTTCTAAGAAGGGAGAGTTCCCTTCATGAATACCAAACCACTCTGGCCCCTCAAGTCACTGAAGACTAGTCTCATCTTCTCTCATTGAGGTGTTACGAGGCAGCTCAGTTAGGGGAACAGGATCCACAGGCAGGCAACAGAATCAAGGTAAGCCCCTGCTCCAGTTATCAGAAGACCAAGCTGCACATCCGCTACATATATGCAAGGGGGCTTAAATCAAACTCTTGTATGCTCTTCAATTGGTAGGTAAGTCTCTGGGTTCCCTCAAAGGTCCAGGATAGTTGACTGTTGGTCTTCTTGTAGAATCTTTATCCCTTCTAGATTCCTCAATCCTTCTCCCAACTCATCCACAAGATTTCCCAAACTCAATATAGTGTTTGGCTATGGGCCTTTGCCTCTGTTTTAGTCAGCTGCTGGGTGGAGCCTCTCACAGAACAGTTATGCTAGGCTCCTGTCTATGAATCCAGTATGACAGATACAAACATAACTTGAGGCTCCAAGGTAGGTGAAGAACAGAGACACGCCTGTAATGTGTCCCTATTGATCCTCTGAGGACAGCTCAGCACCCCCCCAAAAAAAAAACATTGGCAAGGGTTGCTACTACATTCATTTATGTCTGTCTCACACAGGGCACCTGTGTATCAAGGCCAGCAGTGATAAATATAGCTGTCAACAGTGTCTTCACATGTTGTATCATTGTGACAAGGCTTTGACCAACAAAGGGGCATCAAAGTTTCACAGTGTGTCCCCGTAAATCCACTCCTCATGCTGTCTCAGTAGTAGCTGTTTCCTCCATCCACATATTTACCTCCATGAAGATATGGCTGACTGGCACATGCATCAAAGTTGAATTCACAGTAGTCTCCAAGGAATCCAGGTAAATAAGCCCCAAGAACATACTGACATGTGGCACCATATGTAGGCATTTCTGGGATCCACATTCATCAATTTCCAACTCACAACTCACATCAGAATATTCTTGAGGACAGATACATGTGTCTTCCTATCTCATTGGGGCCACACAGTCTCATTCATGTGGGAATCAGGAACACATTCATCTACTTAAGTCACAAAGACTTAGAACACCTTGGTATCCAGGCACACAGACTCAGGAGTGGCCATAGATTCCATCCTGGCACACAGCACCATTATGACAGAGTCTGGAAGCACACTCATTGTGATCTGTCTCACAGAACCTTCCAGCATATCCAGCAGTGAAGATACAGATAGGGTGCTCAGGGTCTTTATGGAAGATGTCTCCATGTTGGCAAGTGTTGCCTCCACAGGAATTAGTAGAATATTCACAGGCCAGCCCTGTGAAGACAAGGGCACCAGAAGCCCCTTTCTCCTGGGTTATTGACACAAGTGGCATTTCCTTGGCAGGGACTGGAGAAGCAAGGATCTTTTAGATCTTCACAGACTTTGTCCAAATTATTGGCTATGTCTAAGCAACAATTGTTGTCTTCTGGAAAACCCTTGCACACAGAATTGTTTTGGCAAGATTTTCAGAGACACCTGGTATTGTTTTTATTACAAAATGAATTCTGGTACCTCAAGTCACTGCAGGACTCAGGTACATCCTTTCACACTGAGGCCAATCAAGACAGCCCAGTTAGGGGAGCAGGATCCACAGGCAGGCAACCCAGAGTCAGGGTAACCCCCAGCTCCAGTTGTTGGGGGCCCACATGAAGACCAACCTCTACACACGTTGGGGGGCTCATCAGACACTCTTAAGGATATACAATATTTTTAAAGATAATTGTATTCTTTTTTGAAAACTTCATGTTTTAATCTGCATGAGAACATCACCCATATCATTCCTGCTTCTCCATATCCCTCTTCAAATCCCCCCATGTTTCACTTCAAAATGTGTGAGCTACTAACAGAAAATGAAAGATTCCAGCTGTTATTCAATCCATGATGTCCCATGTCTCAGCTGGTCTTCAGTAGACACTGAAATGCCAAAGAAGCAGGCTCTATTGACAGTGAAGGATTGGACTTGCCAGTGAGAACAAGCAAAGAAAGAGCAAATGCTTCCTTCTTCCATGTTTTTTACATATACTATATTTATATAATGTGTGTGTGTGTGTGTGTGTGTGTGTGTGTGTGTGTGTGTGTGTGTACAGGCTGCCATCAGAAGATGTGGCCCAAAATAAAGATGGATATTCCCACCTCAAAAGGTCTGGATTAAAATTGGGTCTTCCCATTTCAAATGATTTAATTAAGAAAAATATCCCTCACAGGTGTGTACCAGGCCACTTGTTTTTTAGTTAATTCCAGATGTAATCATGTTGACAACCAAGAAGAGCTATCACAATTCCATCCTTGTCAACTTGACACGCAATAATATCTCTTTAGGACATGCTTAATTTTCTAATGAAAACAAATAATCAGATTATAATTATGCCTAACACATTCTTAGTGTCTCATGTACAACCACAAGCACATTATAAATTTTAGAATATTTGGCAATGTCCCTTGAGGGATATTCTTTTATAATCTCAAAACTAGAATATAATAACTGCTGATATTCTCTTAATTGGTGTTACATTACACAATAAAGAAATCCAGGAAAGAAAACACAAATATCTGTACAAACATATTCTTAACAAAATATGACAAGAAGCCTTAATGTCAGTTACACTCTTCATTTCCTCTACTACCCATTTTGTATTTGTTCCACCCTCAACAAGCACTTCAGCAGGTTTTGGATCTTTTCCTAGAAGAGTGGCCCATATCTTCACTACTGATGGGTCTGTGCCATTTGTCATCCTGCCTGGATTAAGCTGTTGTAGTTTCCCATTGACTTCATTCACAGGACATGGTAGCACCAAGAGATTCCCTAAAGGATCTCTCGCACTCCAGACATTATCTTTCTTACCTCCATTATGGAGAAGCTATCCAATTTTCCCATGGTAATCTGGACCCCTCCTAAAGATAAATGAAGCCCAAAGTGACCAGGGGAAAAATAAGCTTCAGGTTCAATGGAATGTTTGTTGTGGCTCTTGGCAGGAGCACTCTGGACTCTGGAAACCAAATTTCTAGGGCAGCAGAATTTAAGGTCACTGGAACAGGAAGCAAAACTTTTCCTAGTGGGTCACTAGAGGTGATAGTGAGTGAAACTATTCCCTCGTCTGTATTTTTAATTCCTAGACCTGTGGAAATAGGAGAAGCCATGCCATATATTGGACACTGATTCAACACATACATTGCATTCTGGAGAACTCTGCCCCAGCCCTTCAGGATTGTCATTCAATCTTTCTATCAGGCAACCTACTGCAGGACGATGAGGAACATTATAAGACTAGTGGATCCATGATTGTGGGCCCACAGATGTATTTCTCTGGCTGTCAAATGATTTCTTTGGTCAGAAGCAATATTGTGTGGAACACCATGATGTAAATAAAATATTATTTTGAGAGGCCAAATCTTCTAAGTTTAGACTTTATTTTAGAGAACCTGACCTAAATTTAAACTCAGGTAAACTAACAGGCTGCTACCTAACATCAGTTTCCAAGTTGCCCCGCCCCCAACAAAACCTGAGCCAGGTCACACCCTCAACAAGACCAGTGTCTCCAGGTTAGTCCCCCAACAAAGCACCCCAGGTTACAAGCCCAGCCCTGCCTAATGACCACCAATCCAGAGGGAAGCAGAAATTATGCTTATGATATGACTTACAACACCAGCCAATTATGATAAAGGCCACAATAGCTTTCCAATTAGATGTTTGCACACTTAGCCCCTGCTTGCTGCTTACTATAAAACCTTGCCCCATAGACCTTCTGGGCTTCCCCATCACCAAAACTGCCCTCCATGATGGCAGTGATTTGAGAGGGGGGGGGCAAGCTAGCTGAAATAGAATAAATACCCAGCTGCGTGTTGCATCAGATTGGCTCCTGTCTGGTTTTTTTGGGGACCACTAACATTTCCCTGGCACTACACTATAAGTCCACAAATGGTGGCAATTCATGTTCTAGAGCCCATATGTAAGCCCCATCTCTGCCACCATGACCACTTTGTTCATGGTCCCATTGGACAATGACAGAGATGGCTAGAGAAAGAGGTTAACAAGTCACAGAATGGATGGATCATCGTATCTACCTGATTATTAAGCCCCTCTTCAGCTGAGTCACCTATTAATGAGATTTACATGGGACACAAATATTTTCACATCCTTTGCCCATATCTAGTCACATACTTCTTCCTCAAATGTCTTTCTTACCAATTTTCCAAAACATGTTTTCTACAAGTCCCTGACCATGCTGACAATCCATTGGCTGTAGCCCATGAATCAATGAAAAATCATACACCTGGCCATTTCTTCTTCCAAAAATGTGTACTACCTGCTGTTCTACCTATTGTAAAGATTCCCCTTTGCTGGTGTCTTTCAGGATTGTCCAAAAAGGGGGTTGTGAAGTGGAAATTTCTGGTTTCTCTGGAAACTCAGTTATGTCATATGATGTTTTGCTGAAGCAGACACAGGTGAGAGAATGTTTTGCTCACCTTGCATCACGTTGCTGATCTTCCCTTCTTGTGACTTTGTAGAGAGTAACTCACCAAAGAACTTCTCATGATATTCCAGTGGCTTCTTGCTGCTTCTGTGGATTTGGGCCAATTGGTGGAGCCTTGCAGTTTCTTCGGCATAGAAATGTCATTGCTTATTAATGAGAGGTGATTGCCAAGTGGACTGGTCTGCTGCTGATGATGATGACTATTGGTGTTTTGCTAGTGGATTGGATTGCTGACAACTCGGAATTGAATAGCCCCAAAGAACTATTTCCAAACACATTCACAAGCTTTGTTTCATATTAACCTTTCTTTCCCAATACCTCTGGTGGGTGGTGAGCTAGAAGAGAAGTTAAAACATTTAAGAAGGGAGGTTGCAGAGTTTAAAAATACTTATTAAAGTAGGTTTTGAAAAATCTAAACCAACAGGGTTGTAATGCTATAGCTTTCCACTTCTGGGTAGTACCTGAATGAAGTGCAGGATCATCAGTAAACCTGACCACACTTGCCTTCTCTTCCTTGGTCAGTCAATCATAGGGAACACCAAATGAGTCTATATGTGCATGCTTGGGAGCAGATGGTATTGTAACAGGAGTAACTACCATAACCATTTGGACAACTTCTTCATATAACTTGCTTGTGTCTTCAGAAACTGATTGGGCCCAATCACATATATACCACTCCCATTCGATAATAGATTGCTGCTGTGCACGACCTACTTTATGGTTTGGTGGGTCAGATAAAACCCAGCTCATGGTGGCCAGCATAGGTCAGAAGGTAACTTGGAGGCCTTTGGTCAAATGTTCAATTTCTACTAAGGCCCAAACAGGTGAAGAAATGCCATGCAAAAGAAGAATATTTGTCTGCATATGATGGTAGAGGCAGGACTAGTCATCACAATGTTTTGTTTTCTTTTGGTTTTATGACCCAATTAGTTTCATTATGGTTGCTTATAATGTTATGAATGGGCCTCTTTATATACCAGTGACTACACCATGGAAGACTTTTCTCCCTCCCACAACAAAACAAACAAAATAAGAATATATAAGCTATACATGAAGATAAATCATTAAAAGGCATAAAATCCATATAGAAATGTGGTCCATATATAGAAATGTGGTCCATATATAGAAATGTGGAGCCACAAATCTAAAGTATCTAGGCTTTAAGCATCGATAAGGCAAATGTGTTCTTCAGTGATAATTTGTTTGTTGTTACTTATAAGGTGTGTATTTTAACAAACTGGTCTCAAGTTATTGTATATGCAAGCCCTAGATACCTTGATACCTCTGGGTATTTTCAAGGAGACCAAAAGCAGTGAACGATGGAGGATCTCGACTCATTTTCATTGTACTACTCCTTGATTATCCATATCTCCTAGAAAGTGGTTAATGAAACCAAAATAGAGACACTGATACACACAGAATATGTGCATTTAATGGAGTGATAATCTTGATCTTCAGGGTGGTAGGAGCCAGAGCAGTGATCTCCTTCTTCATCCTGCCACTGATACCTGATCATAGAGTGGTGACACCAGACATCACTGTGTTGGTATAGAGGTTTTTTGTTTGTTTGGTTTTTCATTTTTCTAATATTTTCATCATACTATAATGGAATTGAAGGTAATTTCATGGATGCTGCAGGATTCTATAGCCAGAAAGGAATGTTGGAGGAGACTCTCTGAGCAGTGGACCTATTCATTATCAATAGTGATGATCTGGCTATCAGGCTGCTCATAGCTCCTCCCCAGGAAAGAGAAAGACATAGTGGTGATTATCTCTTGCTCAGAGTCCATGCTAACATACAGCAGTTTCTCTTTGATGTAATTCTCAATTTCCCACTGTACTATGTAAGGAAACTGTAGCCACATTTGGTCAGGATCTTCATGACATAGTCTGTTAGATCCAAGCAAGCCTGGAGTCTGTCACAAGTTTGTGGTAAGATTGGAAGCATCCAGGATAGCACCTACTTGAATGACTAAGTACATGGCTGAGGTGTAGAATGTCTAAACATGATCTGGGTCATGTTTTCCTGATTGGCCTCAAGGTTCAGGCTGTTTTTGGTGAGTAACACCAGAGTTTCGGCTGGGGAGAAACATGTACCTTATTGTAAAAAATATGGTGCCAGTTCTTCTCTGTGTCATCCCAGTTGGTGACAATGTTGTGTATAATGAACTGCTTCAGGGTCAGGATGCCTCTGTTGTTCTAGGCCTCATTACCCACATAGTTCTTCTGTCCCATGCCCAATGTCACACATACCCTAGGGTAGAAGGCATCCAGTTATGGAGGGGAAAACCTGCCTTGTGAGCATCAGAAGCTGCAAGTCTGTTTTGCGCATACTGGATCCATTGTTGTCCTGGTTGTTCACGGACAACTGAGTGATGGGTTAGGAACAGCAACAGGGAAACTACAGGAGGCCTGTGTTCATAAGGTAGATAGAGATTGGACAGTGTCTTTGGTAACATTATATTTGTCCCACACAATGACTTTAAAAGTTTCCTAAGCTAACTTTCTAAACTTTACAAATTGACACTATCATGTTTTAACAAAAATCAAATTACCTGCTTGCTTCTTTTGAAGAACAAAATGATTTAACAAGATTTGGACCATGTTCTCAAGTGGCAGAAGGAAGCTACTGTGGGTGGGAGATGATTTTCAGTCCCCATGGATTCTATATCATTTCTGAATGCTTCATACCCATACAGTTTCACTTATTTATATTACTGCTCAGAATCCTGGAGGAGTTTGTAATTCCTGTCTAAAGTATCAAACTTCATGCTACTTTATTGAACAAACAAAATACATCCCATCTGTTCACTCATATACTCAAAAAATCGTTTGGGGTTCTTTTTTTTTTTCTTTCTGTCTCTCTTTTCAGAAAATAATACTATGTCTTAGTGAGACTGTTGCTTCCAAGCGGTGTAAAAGGACATGCTTGCCATCGCCCCAGATTCTCTTCTTCATTCTCTATATGGTCAATGCAGTGTCTTCTATTTGGTTATCAGCATTTGTTTGTAAAGAAGGACAGTGTGACCTCCCGGGCAGGAGGACCCTTTGAGTGAAGAAAGCTGTTAGCAAATCAATCCTAAAGTGATTTATTTCCAAGCAGTAGATAGCAAGGAGGCAGTGTATATTTATCATTTGGACAAGGCCTTAATAAAGATAAATTCAGAGTTTGAGTTCCTCTAAGAAAGTGGCTTTAACTTCCGACATATGCCAAAATGCACTTCACAGCTAATTAGGTGGCATTCACACATGCCTTGCAAGTGGGCTACAGCTAGGCAGTAGGATAGGGGTGTTTTCTACATTTAGATGTGCCATTGATGGTCTGAAAATCAAGGACCTTTGAGACTCAAATGTAATGTCAAGAGATAAACTCAAGGAGATCCTCAGAGCCAATAATTAATGTATGTTCATTAAAAAAAAATCTATGGCAAGACTGCTCAGCCACATTATAGAGGGCGTATAAACCGAAGGCTAGTCTTACCTCCATGTAATTAATAAAAATCATTGTTGCTGAACTACATTTTAATTGTATCTCCGGTCACACAGACATGGTAACAAAAATATAGAGTAAAAAATTAGGACTGACTCTTTTATCAAACATATTTCAGACACTTTCTTGAAAATCTGAACCTAAACCAGAGTAAGACAGGCAAGGTACATAGGGCTTGAAACGTAGGGAGGTCCTTATACATTGTCAGCAAGAGTTAGTCCCTCATAAAATTGGGTTCCTTTGGGGTCTGCATAGCTTTGCCTTAGACCCTGACCTATTAATAATGTTTCTGTTCTTGAACTATAATACTCTAAAATCTAGCTGAAAGAGTATAAAGAACAAAAATATGTGATACTTATAAAATCATGTGCAGATATGAACTATGTTTATTAGAACATATGGTGATAATACCATAAATTCTTATATGTCATCACTATAAGGAAAGGCAGGCCCCAGTGTAAATTAATAGCATGTCTGAATATCCACGTGATGCTACCAAGAAGAGAGTCTACAGGTGAAGGCTAAAGGTCCTACCTTGAAGTTCTATGGGTTGTACTAGTGTATTAGTTGATTGAACCTAAGAGCTAGTAGAAAACAAAACTGATTTCTTCATCTATGCTATTGCTGAAATCTGGATGACATGACTCATTTGCTCATGTATTTCTTTTATATCATTGTAACAAAAGTCCCAACATAAACCACTTACAGAGTAAAGTTTTACATTGGCTCACCACTTCATAGTTTGGAAAGAAGAGCAAAGGTATTGATGGTAGGGGGTTTGAGGAAGACACTGCTCACATCATGGTTGCTGGAATTAGGACCAGGCTATAACTTTCAAAGGTCCATTCCTAAGAGCCCAACTCTGCAAGCTAGAGCCTGTCTCATAAAGATTCCATAACCTCCCAAAACAATAGACAATCTGAAGAAGAAGGGCTCAAGACCTAAAACTGCAGGGGATATTTTATATCCATTTCATGATAGTTTGTGAAACCTTTCTTTGTATAGACTCCAAAAGGAACCCTCAGCCTTCTCTCATTCCAATATAAATTCAAAGTTGAAAGCAATTCCAGTTAGGCGTTTCCAGGCATATTTTGGTAGTAGACGTTCAGGTCCACTTATTTTTCTCCATGTGACTAGCATAGATTTTAAAGTAAGTTCTGTTTTAAACTCTACACATATCATCTCTTCCTTTAAGATCCATATCCCACAGCATGATTGCATATATATCAGAACTGAGAAAAGAATGGGCTAAAACGATGCCAAGTTGAGAACAATCATTCTCATTTGCTTTAATTGGTACCCAACTTGAGATTTTCCAAATGGAAGATCATTGAGTGTTTCCAGGTGAAAGAAAAAAGCCACCCCTTCAATAAAATTGATCACATTGGCTCATGAAATGTTGTGGGCACAAGAAAAATTCGCTCTTGTTAAACAGAGAGGTTCTTGGAAAATGCATTCCAAACATAGACATTAACATTTTCTTTCAAAGAGTCACAGCACATAGAGAGGAAAATGTGGTTTCTAGACGCTGAGTTTCATTTAGCTCAGCTCTCTGGCATTTCTCTTAGTCTGCCTAGACTTAGAGAGGGGTTTTCAATGGACCATTTTCAAACAAGTAATTATACTAAGCAGAGTCCTGAAACTAGCATAAGTCATGTTGCCCTTCTGAAGTTTATGCTCAACTCAGAATTAGATGAAGTCACTCATCAATTATTCAAGCAGTTATTAATTACCAGTAAGTGTTCAAGGCTTTATTCTTAGTGCTGGAGGGAGGCAGGGTGAAAGTGACAGATGCCAAAGAAATTTAGAGTGTGTTATGGGAACTGTCTAGTATGGAGGGTAAGATATGCATATGAATAGTTATATGGGTTACAAAAGGTTATACCTCATATGAGAGAAACAAAAAAATAGTACATTCAAAGTATGTTCTGTGGATGAATACATGGGTATCACCTGGGAGCTTGTTAGAAATATAGATTCTCACCCCCTAGCCCTGACCAATTAATTGATCCAGACTCTGTAGTCTTAAAAGTTCCATAGGTTAGTCTTACATTCATTACAATTTGAAGAGCCCCATAAGTGTAGTTAGTTTAGAGAAAGGAGAAATTCTTCCAGTTCAGGGGGCAGGAAAAGCCTGAAGGAACATGACACCTGGGGTGTACTTTAAGAATGTAGCACAAATTTTGAGAGAGCTATCACAAAATTGTCCACTGATTTTCCGTGTGTGTGACTTGGCCTTATTTCCCAGCCTTCCTTGCAGTTGTGTGAGAATGTGAGTAACTTCCAATGTGATGTGAGCAGAACAACACGTTCTACTTCCAAAACAATGGATTTGTCTTACTCACTCTCCCTTCTTTCTAGAGTTGGAGCCACAGAGTGAAGTGACACAACTCTGGCTACTCAAATGATAGCCATATACCCTCAAGGATGGTGCAACAATAACTTATCCATTTGACAACATATAAGGAGCCTAATGTCCTGAACATTCATGAAAAACAGGAACTAGTGTTCTGAGATACTCAAACCAAAACTATTACATAAGAGGGAAATTAACTTCTCAAATTGCAAGCCACTTTATGTTTCTCCTTGTTAAAAGTGGGTATGTTTATCTTAAGAAATGTAGACATATGCAGTTCAAATACAAAGAGAAGGTTAAGAATAAAGCTGGTTAAGAGGGTAGCATAAGCAGTCCCAAAGGCACATGTACCTGTGTATGGAACGTTCAAGGTATCATAATAATGTATCTGGCGGATGCATACGGATTTGTAATATCAAATCAAATTAGAAAAGTGAAGTAAAATATATCAGATTACAGTTGATGATAACAGGAAGCCATTACCAATCTAAGAAGGGAATGATACAATGCTGGAGGGAGATATTCTGGGAAGTGTTTGGGGAGAGAATGGAAGAAAATCTCCTTACATTTTTACAGTAGACAAGCTGAATGATAATATGAACCTCAGAGAGAGTCATGCATGGTGGTCCACACCTGTAATCCTAGCACTGGGAAGGCCCCAGAAAGAGTATTGCTGGGACTGAGTGTGAAGTTATACTGGGCTATGCAGTAAGAACCTGTCAAAAATAAAATAAAATAAAATAAAATAAAACAACAAAAATCTTCATGCTGACATGGCAATGCAAGTGCTGAAATTCTAAATTTAGGTACCTGTTCCAAAAATCTAGTAAGGAATTTGTACCCTCAGAATCAAAAGTAATGATGGAGTTCCCAGTGCAGAGTAAAATTAGTCACTACATAGAACTATAGTAAATCATCTGGAGAGGTCTTTGAATGTAGATCATGAAAAAAAGAAACAATGTCAATGTGAGAAAAGTAGCCTCATCAACAAAATCCACCATGTGAAATCTGGAAATCTATCTATCATTTCTAGCATTCCTAGAAATTGAACTAAAATTGGATTTTAAATGAAATACAATCTTCTCAACGAGTGGCTGCATTGTCTTTGACGGTCTACAATAAACACCTGACCTCCTTTAAATATCCTAAGAACCATCTCACAGTGCAAGGTGTTACATTCTTTAGTAAGTCATTTGTTTATAGTTAAAATGTTAAAGAACTTGTAGTTTTTTCTCTTCAGAAAATATAGGTATTACCATATGAGATATATTTTAAATAGTTCACCTGTACTAGGAAATAAATAAGTTTCATGCAAATATATTTCAAGCTGGTGACTAGATAGAATTCCAGGATTATAATGAGATCCAACTGAAGCACTCCTGAGGGTGTGCGCGCACAAATATTGAACTTGAAAATTACAAGCTTCAAGAGTGTAGAGAGTGCACTAAAGAAGTTGATTGAAATCAATTACCCTCTTGAAAATTAGGAGGTGTTCAGAGAACAATTAGGAAGAGTCCAATCCATATTCATTAATACAAAGTGGGTCCCCAAATGACAGAGATATCTGCTGTGATTAACAAAGTTTTTTTTTAAAGGACAGCCTCGTTAAAAAAAAAAAAAAAAAAAAAAACAGGCATATAAGAGAAAGGCTTATATAACACAACACTCAACTGATATTCTTACTTTATATTAGAAAGAAATTATAAAATAGTTCATGGTGAAATATATTTATTAGCACAATCATGTGCAATATAATGGTATTTTGATCACCGGCAGACCTCTCATACAAATGGAAAAACTGCATAGTCCAGGTGTTCAATAGTTTCTACAGTGAGGTTTCTATGTATACCCTCCAATGTGTGTGTGCTATGATGAAATTACCTAATGATGCATTTTTCAAAATCTGATTCCATTATTAAGCAAAAACTGTGGACCACAAGTTAAGAAATTCTAATATGAACACAGACTGAACACAGTTATGACCCACTAGATAACTAAATAGTTGTCTTGTTCCTTTTAGGTTAAAATTGCAAAATACCACAGACTAAGATTCATATGAGCAATAGAAAATTATTTCTCTTAATTATGGAGGCTGAGAAGTCCAAGATCAATATGCCAGTAGATGTACTACTCTCTTGTAAGAGCCTATTTCTGACATCACCTTTATAAGGACATTAATCTTAGTTAATTAGTTAATCATGCTGGGCATCAAAACCGGGGGTATAATACATGCCAGGAAGATATCTTCTACCTAACTAATCTCACCCGTGCATGCTGTATCCTCATGGCCTAACCACCATACATAGTCCTCACTCCTTATATCATTGTACAGTAGGGAGATAGGAATTTGGCATATACATTTGTAAAGGAGAGATTCAAATCCATAGAAATAATAGTCCACATACTAGGTCACAGCCTAAATCTAAGAAGAGGATGTCTACAGCAGCCTTTGAGTGACCAAGCCAAAAAGTTCTGCCTTACTAGTCTGGCATCTAGCTAGTCTCAAAATTCACTTGCACCCATA
>JADRCD010070878.1:0-20522 GCA_019843815.1 Montemys delectorum | reverse complement strand
TAGACCCTTTTCCCTATATAAACCCCTAACCCCTGAGCCTCTGGGTCAATTCTTCTATCTCCTGCGTGAGATACGTATCGGCCCGGAGCTCCATCATTAAAACCTCGTGTGTTTTGAATCAAGTTGGCCTCTGGTGTTTCACTGGGTGTACATTCTCCTGGGACTTGAGTGGGGGTCTCCCTAAGGGAGTCTTTCAGTTGAAGATATTTACTGGCCCATTACATTGGGAATCTTCCCTCTCCTCTACACCTATTATCCTTAGGTGGGGTCTTCTCATTGTGTCCCTGATTTCCTGGATGTTTTGGGTTAGGAACTTTTTGCTTTTTGCATTTTCTTTGACTGTTGTGTCAATGTTTTCTATGGTGTCTTCTGCCCCTGAGATTCTCTTTTCTATCTCTTGTGTTCTGTTGGGGATGTTTGCATCTATGACTCCTGATTCCTTTCCTAGGTTTTCTATCTGCAGGGTTGTCTCTCTTTCTGATTTCTTTATTGTTTCTATTTTCATTTTTAGATTCTGGATTCTGAATGGTTTTGCTCATTTCCTTCACCTGTTTCATTGTGTTTTCCTGTAGTTCTTTAAGGGATTTTTGTGTTTCCTCTTGAAGGGCTTCTAGCTGTTTACCTGTGTTCTCCTGTATTTCTTTGAGGGTGCTATTTATGTCTTTGTTAAAGTCCTGTATCATCACCATGAGAAGTGATTTTATATCTGAATCTTGTTTCTCCTGTGTAATGGTGTGTCCAGGACTTGCTATGGTGGGAGAATTGGGTTCCTATAATGCCAAGTAACCTTGATTTGTGTTGTTTATTTTCTTATGCTTGCCCGCAACCATCTTGTTATCTCTAGTGCTACCTGCCCTTGCTAAATCTGACTGGAGCCTATCCTTCCTGTGATCCTGGTTGGGCCAGAACTCCTCAGAGTCAAGCTGTCTCTGTGATTCTGTGATTCTGGGATCCTGTGATCCTGGGCTTGTTAGATCACCTGGGAGTGGAGCTTCCTCTGGGTGTTGTGGGACTGGCTGTGGACCTTGCGCCCAAGGTCTGCTCAGGACACCAGCCCAGAGAGTAGGAAAGATGTTTCATCCTCCTCACCTCTGATCCTGGGCATGTCAGAAGGCCTGGGAGTGGAACTTCCTCTGGGTGTTGAGGGACTGGCTGCAGAGCTTGTGCCCAAGGTCTGCTCAGGACACCAGCCCAGAGAGACTGGATGAGTACAGTTTTCTAATAAAATCTGTTTTCACTTTCATTAGGAAATATGATACATATATTATAAAAGAAGTCTCTATGTATGAAATTTTCACATCTTCTCTGTCAGAATTAAGTTCATGTCCTTGTAAACATCTTTATCCTAAAGAATCTGTAATCTTTAAATAAGTTGTATGGATAGTGACTTCTAAAATATAAGGTTTCTATTGTGCTTGTATAATTAGAATATTAAGATGCCCTTTAGACATGAGAAAATAGCTTAGTCAGAAAACCCACTATACCCAGGGTTGCACCTAATAACCAGAATGAAGTGACACGAGTCACTCATGATAACAAGACAGGGTCCTATAAACCCCATGATACACAATGGACAGATAAGCAAAGACCAGAAACAATGCTCTCCTATGCCTATCTGGATTCACCAACTTGATCGTCCCTGTAGCTGGAGAGTCTCCCCCAGGATATTGACTCTCAAATCACAGACTTTGGGCCTGACTTTCAACTAAGGTATGTTGCACAGATGAGCAGCCTTGGGGAGATAGCCTTAGGAGCATAGTTAGGAAATTTGAGTGTAAACTTTATGTGATAACCCTCAGCACAATAAAGTATAATGTTTGTTATACCAATTATGTGAAACTACCTTATTGCTTGTGAAATCTTGTTAACACATTTCTTAAAACAGTCCTGTGGGACAGGTTTTGGCAAATAATCTTAAATTCTGAATAAGCTGAATTCAATAACTCAGTTCCACATTAACTGCTTTAAGGACCTCCTTTCTCTATACCACTTGATACCGCAGAAGTCTGTCAGAGAAACAACCTATCAGTAGTTGCTTGATGAATCTAATCTAAATTCTGTGTTTAAGTTTTGTGAATTCCAAACTGCCCAAAAATGAATAGTTGAAAATTTCTAGTAAAACCCAAAATAAAAAAATAATAAAATAAAATAAAAAAAAAAAACAACCTTGAAAAGGTTTGAATACAATACATTTAAAATACACACTAGTGGTATATTCTTATAAAGTTCTCTTTTCTTTCCCAAAAGGTTCCATTTCTTTCTTTCTTAATCTATTCTTCTCATTGTCCAGCTCAGTGACAGTTATTGAACCCATTGTTACCCGGGGAATCATGAATAGCTATTACCAACAAATATTCCTTAAAAGCTGTAAATTATCACAGCCAATGAATCAGATTCTTACCCTCACCTAATGTCTGTGCCACCCTCTAAGCAGAACCATTATTCATTGAAACAATTGGTGAATGACTTTATGGATAAATCATTTTAATACACACACCATTTCTTAAATGAATGTAACCTGTTCTCTGTGGGCTGAGAATAAAGTCACTCACTCAAGTCAAATAGTTTTGACCATAGCAGGAAGTCTGTATCTAAAAATCATGCCTACAATTCATTCCTTGGCACAGCAGAAATGTCAACTCTCAGCTTAGCTACTATGAAGGTAAAATCCTTTGGTGATGTGAGGGTCATTGAAGTATAGCCTTATTACAATGAAATCCAATGTCTAAAATTTGTTCTTATTTTGGGCTTGTACCACAGTAAGAGCCAAGACTTTAAACTCTACTAAATACAAAACAAACAAACAAACAAACAAAAAGACTTTATATATTTATGTTCATTTAAGAAAATACTAGTAGTGATGAATTATTTTGAAATATACAATTAATATGTTTGGAGTTATTTAAAATTTATATTGAGAAAAACATACATATTTTCAGTATTGCTGTAGACAAGCATCTACATAAGACTGTTACATTGAGCCAGGCAGTGGTGGTACATGCCTTTAATCCCAGCACTTGAGAGGCAGAGGCAGGCGGATTTCTGAGTTCAAGGCCAGCCTGGTCTACAGAGTGAGTTCCAGGACAGCCAGGGCTATACAGAAAAACCATGTCTCGAAAAACCTAAGAAAAAAAAACTTAAATTGATTGTTGTTTTATATCAAACAATTTTTATAATACTGATTTTTATTGTTATAATATTTTATAAATTTTAAGGAATATAATAAAAAAGATATTGTAGGTATTGAAGGGGTGTCTCTGGGAGGAGTTGAGGTACAAAAGGGAAACCAGAATGTGATTTAATTCTATTTAGTTAAAATATGTTTTTAAATGTTAACATTCAGATAAATTGAAATCCTGTAACTTTTCTCATCATAATGTAATAAAAGTTAAAAAAAAATGTTGTACATTACCTTCTCTGTTGCTCTGTCTCTTGGCCTCTCTCTGGGTCTCTCTCCTTCCCTTCTTCCCTCTCTCTCTCCTTTTCTCCCTCTCTCCTTCATTACCCCCACTGAGTATGTTGTATATATATGTGAGCACCTATGTGGTAAATTGTGCAAGCTGTGCATATACATGTGATACATTGGGTATCTTTTTCTCTTCCTTATTTTTTTAAATTGTGCTTGAGTTCACCATTTGTCAGGACTGGCTAGCCATCATCTTCTTTTGCTCAGTAGTGGGTTTACAAGCACAACTCACCATGTCTACCTTAAAAAAAATTGTTTGTTGGAACATGGGTTTTGGAGATTCTGAATTTAAGTCCTCATGCTTGTGAATTAAGCATTTTACCACCGAGATATTACCCCAGCTCTTAAACTTTTGATTGGTAGAGATTAAGTTTTATAGAAAAGTTCTTATACATGTTGAGACTGGTTGAAAGATGATTTTTCTGAGTCTTGAATAAGAATAAATAATATCTGAGAGTCGTGTTAGAACTACAGTGTTCAAATGCTATTTTGAAGATTGCGATGTAAAAATTTGATGTGGCATTTAGGAGTCCATACTTTATAAGTTTTCTGAGATGAACAGAACTCAGGCAAACTTCTGCCTATGTTTGTTTTATTTTGTTTTGCTTTTATTTTTAGAAAGCATTAATGAAATGACAGAAAAGTTTCCCATAAATTTTGCAGTTTAAATGTCTAAGATACATTTTTTTTTTTTAGTAGATTCGATTTCTACTGCTTCTTTCCCTCACTAGCAGATAAGTACCTCCTGTCTGTGCCCTCTCATGGACATTTTTTTTTTCTGTAGGTATACTCTACAGTTATCTCTTTAATGTCCCCCAAATTCCTTTTTATAGAAAGATATAGTTAGATGAATTGGGGCACAGTGGTTGTCTCAGCCATTTAAATCTATTTTGGGCACTGTTATTTCAAGTTTAGGTGGTATGGCCTTGCTGGAGGAAGTATGTCACTGTGGGATAGTTTTAGAGTAAAACTTCACATAATTCTACTTTGCTTTCTTGTTTACTACTGGCCATTGCAAATGTCACCTCTCAACTTACTGTTCCTGTGTTATAACTTGAGTTGGGTGCCTCACTCGAGAAGAATCAGGAAGGAGACTGCTGCAAAAGCATGAGATTAATTTATTAATTGAAACTGGTATACCAGGGTCACTCTGTAATCGGGAACAGAGCACCCAGAGGAAACATAGCTTTGGGTATTTATACCATTTTCAGAACAGCGTTATACAGCTTACAATGTGGGCTGGTTACATTTTACAACATGGGCTAGTTACATTTTACCTTTAGTTTCTATTGACTTTTCTCCTCCTGGTTAGGATAAGACCCCTGTGACACACAGGTGGGGTGGGGTAGATCCGCTTTCCCAGGGGATGTCTCTTGGAAGTGTGCATTCCTTGGGGATGAGTGTTTACTCTGTAAACTCTCTTAAAAACCCTTTCTTAAGGATAAGTGGACTTCCTTGCTTTCTGGTATTTTTATGAGGTATCTCCATTTCCTTTATTACTACACCTGCCATCACGCCTGTCTCTGGTTTCATACTTCTTGTTCCATCATGCCAGACATTCCTCCTGTGCCCTGGAGATGTAAGACGAAGTAAACCCCTCTTCCTTAAGTTCTATTTGGCCATGGTGTTTATCAATGGAGTAGGAAAGTAATTCATACAGTACACTCTGAAAATCTTATGCTAAATTAATCATGTTTAAACATTCCATCTCTAAGAACAGTCAGATTCTGAGATACAAAGTAATATAAAATTAGTATACTAATTTTTCAGTGAATGGATGCAATTAATTCATACATTGATAGTTGGCTAATTACTGTTTGTGTTCTGTGTCTTAGACAAAGTTTCTGATCAAGGTTCGAAGTTTAATATTGAGCACTGTATTTATGTAGGGGGAGCCCATGGACCCCATCCTTTGTTTCAGCTGGATTGAGTTGCAAAGTAAGCTCAGTGGGTGGTCAGTTCTTCAAAGCTCCTGTAGGAAATTGCAAATGCAAATGTGGTAGGCCAGAGGACTCCAGCTAGGTTGTATGGCAAGCACTCCAGGTCTGTTTAGGCTACTCAAGGCTGGGGAAAGAGCAGACTGTGAGTTATGGTATTAATTAGTGCTGTAGTTTGTTTTCACAAAAGAAATGAGAGAATATGGCATGGTAAACCATAATCAGCCTGTTCATTTTACAGCTGTTTGGATTGATGTCCAAAGAGTAAATCACAAATGAGCATCTAAATTTCCTGAAATGGCTCAACTTGGGTATACCACTGTAACTTTTAGTACATTTCTAGTTTTTCTCATTTATTAAAACAAATATTTTAAAATAGATAAAATGATATATAGAAACTACTAGAGGAAATTTCATGAAATTCAATTGTAGGACTTCAATTTACACAGGTAAAGAAAGGCCTTTGGACTAGAACACCAGTATTATAGGCAATACCAACAATTGACAAATAGGATATTATAAAACTGTAAAACTATCCACAGAGCTTACTTTTTCTGATATAAACACCTTACTGCAGTTTAGTTACTTCAGAATTTTGGAGCTGAAGTCTAGACATAGACAATTTTTAAAACTCCCAGGACCTCACTACATATTTTGCTTTTTAAATATTACATTCTTTTACTTTCTCATGAATATTCTTACTTGACAAAATGACTACTTAATAGTCTGAACTAATTTCCAAACTAATGTCTGAAAGAAACTGACTGATATTGTACTTGTTTGCTACAGTAATATGCTATTTCAAAAATACTTATTCATGTTTATGTGCTTCTTTTAAATCATACTGATTTTATTTTACTGTTTGAATTCATGAATTATGAGATTTCTATAGTAATAGATGACATTATTTCTCCAGAATAAAGAGATAGTTTCATTAGGTTTCACTCAGATAAGCACATATAAGCTTTGTTTTTTTCCTGTACAATGAACCAAAACCTGTACAAAGAATGTGAGATATTTATAGGTCAGATTGCCCCATCTTCATGCCATTGATTTCTCCAGTAGATAACAAAAGCATATTTTGATCATTTGGAAAGCAAAATATTATTCAGTATTATTTTAGTACTTCATAGAAATACCACTGTCTCATATTAGAAATCATTTATAATATTCTTTGCTTCTGTTTCAAGGAAGCAAATTCTTGTTAATCTTGGTTTTAAAAGATTATATCAGAAATTTGCAATGGTTCAGACTAAACTGAAAAAACTCTCCAATAACCAGATTCCTTTCACAACAATGTTGCCTCTACTATACTACTTATTATATTTTCAATGACATTCTCACCATATCTACCATACTTATGCTTTTCTGATAAATCTCATACATTCTATTAAATTTCTGAGTTTCTCACAGTTTCACCTTCTAATAAGTTTTATTGATTTTTTTTGTGAACATATAGAACATGTACATATTAATGGAGTTGAGAGTGTTATTTCTGTATATCCAAATAGCTTACACACATAAAATATACCCTTCTCTTCAGCCACTGCCATACATAGCCTTACTTAATTATAGTAATTACTTTTCTAGTTTCAGGTCCAACATTTTAAATATTCCATGCCTGAGAGAAAATATGAAACACTTGTCTAACACTGATGCATTTTGCTTAGTTTAAGCATGTTGCTTTATTTCCTTGATTTTCAATTTTTCATATTCAAAGATAATATTATTATCTACATTATAGGGCTGTGTAGGATAATGTGGGCAGATCTGCTTCTCCATATAACTTCAAAGAATGTTGAAAAAAAACTTTCATTTGCCCTTTTGAGGGTATAGGTACCCATTTATCCAATTGTATACAGTAAAAATAAAGCTTTAAACTACTAATACTGAATCCCAGTCCTTTACTGATTCCGCTAAGCTATATTAATTGTTTCACATAATAATAACTTCTATATTCTTCAGGCTTATCTATGGAAACTCTTCTTTTGTGTTAAGGACAGGGCTTCTTGAATTTTAGCATGAATTAAAATTATTAAAATGTTCATTAACATGTAGATGGCTGGTTACTATTTCCAGAGATTTTTCTCTAACAGTTCTCAGTTAAGCCTTTATAATTTACATGCCTAGCTCTTTTCTAGCTAGCACAATTACTTTGGGTCTGGAAATCACACTTCATAAACCTCTATGTGGGGTGGAATCTCACGACCCTGAAGTTATAAACTACCTGTTATTTTAAATTTCTGTTTAAAAATCTGGATAATCTATACTGATACCAAGATGTACAACAAAAATACCTGAGTCAGTTGAGAAGCAGTTACTATAACTTCTCTGTGATGGTAACATTTGAAAGACCCCCAGAGCTGGGCAGACCCTCACTTAAGTCTCGGGATGATGCGGCCACCCAATAACTCATGAGAGACCATTCTTGCTGCAAGCACACGAGGTTTATTTGGGATAAGCCAGTACCGAGGTCGAGCTCGTAACCTTACAGGCCAGAGGGATTCGACCGAGCACAAGTAGTAAGGGGTTTTTAAAGGGAAAAAAACCACAAAAGGGGGGGGGTGAGGGGGTTACCAAGGAAACATAACACGAGAACAGTGGAAAATTCTAAAGAGACCCAGCCCCTAGTTGAGTCAGGGTCATAAGGAGAACATCCTACAAACTCATATTGCACAAGAATGTAGTCTGGTCAATGTTATTCATTTTATGACTGACCGTTCCCTAGAATCATTCAGATGTCTCATATCCTGCTTTTTGTTCTTGGACCTAGCTGGGAGGGAGAGGGGGGCTTTGTGGCCAACAGGTTCCTGAAACTGGCTAGTCTACATTCCTGGTTACAGAGGTTTTCCATGTCCTTCCAGATAAAGATTACACAGTATACATTCTCACCAATATATTTCTACTAAATGTGCCTTTTTTTTCTTAATTCTAAAATTCTCTAGCCCTGCACATTCTGTGTAGACCAGTGTCAGAACATGGTCTAAACAGGCATGGTGAACATTCCTTTGGGAACTGTGAGAGAGACCCAAGAAAAAAGGCAGTGGGCCTTTTACCTCAAGTATATTTTGTTCCCTGTATTGTTCTTAGATGTGATTTTTGTGTATCCCATGAAAAAAAATTACATTCAATTTGTAAGATATGTTTATTATTGTTGGATATCAGAACATAGCTATAGAATCCAATCTGGTGATTCAAAATACTGAGTGCTGTCCTCAGTGTACCCTGAATCTGCATTTGGTCTTTTGCCTTTCTTTCATTATTTCCCAGATACAATTCATAGAATGTGCCAGGCAATTGGGCTTAAATTGGTCTATTCTGAGAAAGTTCTGGGAAAGGACTGCTCTTTTAAAATTTAATAAATTCTTACTGATGTTTATTTACATGCTTTTTAATTCAAACAACCTTACTTGGGACATTGTTTTCCTTCTTACATTTATGTATAAAAATACACAGAAACTGAAGAAAATTCTCTACAGCATTAGACTGTAGTTCACACTATTCATTAAGGTTTTCAAATCCCATGTCTTTTAGATAGATCTGTCTAGGACAATGGAAGTCAACAG
This sequence comes from Montemys delectorum, assembly GCA_019843815.1. NCBI lineage: Eukaryota > Metazoa > Chordata > Mammalia > Rodentia > Muridae > Montemys > Montemys delectorum. The sequence goes on along the minus strand of JADRCD010070878.1, from coordinate 11,553 downwards.
ATGATATCTTTAAATTGGCTAAGTAAAATGGAGGAAGATGATATGAAGAACACAATGAGAATACAGGGATAAACAGTAAGTCTGAAATTGGAGAATAGTAAACTAAAAATGGTACAAATTAAGACATGATATAATACAGATGGTCAACTTATACCTTTGGGTAAGACTTTGGGTAAGATCAAATCCATCAGAAATAATTAGGTCTTCACAAGTGAAAACAAAAACGTAGATTTTTTACAGAATAGTGTTCCAGCTGATCAAACTTAAAAAGTAAGAATCACAGCCAAAGATCGAAATGGAGAAACCCTTCACCATTGCCAAGGAGTAGAGAGCCTCAGGGACCTCATCCCTCTCTGCAGCTGTCTGTGCAGGTCCTGTTTGATACCTACACAGGTGAAGGTAGCCAGTCACAAGGTTCTGTACCACCCTGGCCCCAGTGCTTCTATCTGATGGGGTGACCACGCCCCTCACATTCCACAGGCCTGATTTTTATAGAAAATTCCTACCAATGCTGATCAATAAAGTGGGGTTTTTTTAATTAAAAAAAAAAAGAATCACAGCCAAATAAGGCAGTAAACTAATTCTAGATGAATGGATATGGATTGTGTTGGATAAGATTAACATTTGTAGATACGGTGCTCAATGTAATTATGTGTCTCCCACTCAAATCATTTAATACCTAGTAACATGCAAGGTAACTATTTAGCTCTATTGGTTTCTGAGCGAAAATGTCAGTCAATGTGAAAAAAACCAAATATTTTGTCATCCTTAACTTGTTTGTTCAGCTGCTTTAATTCTTGGTAAAACAAAGATTCTATGTTGTTTTAGATAAGATGAAGAAGTCTGAGTTTCTGTTTGGATGATTAGATTAACCTGAACATTAGTGAAGAGGCAAATGTTGTCTATTTTACATGAATTATAGTTTATGACAAGCCAAAATAATTTAGAAATGAATCATTCTTATTATATACCACTAACCTTGTAACTGTTATTGTAATGGGATAAAAATTAAGTAAGCCACAATAATTTGATGAACTCTAGAAATTCCACTGAACTGTAAACAAAAAAAAGCCAATCATTTAGTGACCATGTTTGAACTACAAATGAAAGTATACATTAGCTGTATTTACTAAGTTATACAAACAAAAAATAACTTCCAAACTTAATGTCTAAAAGAAATGGACTGATATTGTGCTTGTATGTCTACGTTTTATTTATCTGTTTGTTTATATGTACTTTTAAGACTGGTACTCATGTAGTGCAGGTTGCCCTTAAACTCATTATATAGTAGATGGTGATCTTGAACTCTCAATCCTTTTGCTTCTACCTCCCAAGTACTGAGCCTACAGAGATGTGGCAACATGTCCACTTAGTCCTTTTTATTGAATAGACTTTATAAAATAACAGCAATCAGTAGTAGAAGGATGTTCATTCACAGAGCCATTACTGGTATTTAAAAAAGAATTCTGACTTTTGACTGGTCAAATATGATACTTTTTAAAAAAAATGTACTGTATAAAGAAAGCAGCAGTTTTCCAACTTTCAAGTCAGTATCCTTTGAGAGTCCAATGGCCCTTCACAAGGGTTGCCTAAGACCATTGAAATACATAGAAACATATATATTTATACTATAATTCATGTAACAGTAGCAAAATTACAATTTTAAAAATAATTTTATTTCAGGGAGGCCATCATAATATGACGAATTCAATTAAAAGATTGCAGCAATAGGAAAGTTGAGAACAAGTGGTATAGGAGAAAGATCATTTTTCATGGTAGTGGACTGTTCTTGATCAATTAATGAGTATTGAATAAATCAGAAGTATTGAATCAAATTAATGGTTTAGTCTTCATAAGTGTCTAACTTCTTTCCCCAGATATTTCATGTCAGTCTTCACTAAATTGTACCTTTATCCTTCATTTCCTGAGACACTTTCCTCTCTTCTTTATTAAAAGTACACTTCTTATTTACTTTTATTATTTATTTATTTATTCATTTATTTATTTTGTTTTTTTGAGACAGGGTTTCTCTGTATAGCCCTGGCTGTCCTAGAGCTCACTTTGTAGACCAGGCTGGCCTTCAACTCAGAAATCTGCCTGCCTCTGCCTCCCAAGTGATACAATTAAAGGTGTGTGCCACCACTGCCCGGTAAAAGTACACTTCTTTAAAAATATATATATTCCAAGAGTAACTCAGGCTGAGTGTCTGCCAAATGTAATCCGGCAATACTGAAGAAATGACAGAAATAAGCTCTCATTCTGTCTTGTTATAAAAACTGGTTAAAAAAAAAAAACAAACAAATCTAAGTCTTGTATGATAAGAACTTCAAGTCATTGAAGAAAGAAATTGAAGAAGAAATCAGAAGATGGATAGATTCCCCCCTCCATGTTCATGTATCAGTAGGAATAACTTAATAAAAATGATCTTCCTACTAAAAGCAATCTATATATTCAATGCAAATGCCACCAAAATCCAACCAGTATTATTTACAGATACTGAAATGACAATTTTCAGGTTCATATGGAAATATATACATATACAAAGAGGAGAGCTAAAACAATCCTTAATAATAGCATACATAACTGCTTTATCATCAATGATTTCAAGTGTTGGGTCCCTCCCTTCCTGCCTCAGCTCTAAGATATCAGAGCTTGGAACAGGAGACTCAGCTCACGCCTGTTGTGCCAAGACAAAGGCCCACTGCTCTGAGTTCTGCTTCCCAGGATTCGAGAGAAAGGTATGCCTGCTGGCTGGCACATCTGCTACCTGAAGACATCTGCTACTGACCTCCTCCCCCACCATGGACCACACCTCCAACCTCTCCCGGGAACTGAGACCTGGGGACACCTGGAGCCACTGCACTCAAGAACTCAAGCCCAGTAGCCCAGCTTTCCTGACTCTTTCCTGACTCCTCCCAAATTGTTTATGTTATGCAAATGTCACTGTAACCTAGAGATCCAGTCTTGCTTTCCCCGTGTACTTATAAATATAGAACCCCAAAAAGTAAAGTCGAAGCTTTGATTGGGATGCAACTTGGCTTCGTGTTCTTTTGTTCTCGAACTCTTGTGTTTCAGGTCTTTCTTCTCCCTTCGGTCTAGAGAGAATCCAGTTCGTGAAACTGCAGGACAGTTTCATTCAAAGCTATAATAGTAAAAATAGTATAGTGTTGGCACAAAAACAAACATCTGAATCACTGGAGTTGTTTTGAATACCCACACATAAATCCACACAACTGTGGATACCTGATTTTTGATAAAGAAACCAGGATTACAGTGTAAAAAATATAGCATATTCATCAAATGATGCTGGTCAAACTGGACAGCTTCATGTAGAAGAATGCAGATTGATTCATACTAATCATCTTGCACACATCTCAAATCCAAAAGGATCAAAGAACTCAACATAAAACAGATACACTGAACAGAAGAGACAGTAGGAAATAGCCATGACATACACTGACAAAAAAAAAAACAAACAAACAAACAAACCACTTTCTGAACAAAATTCCTTTAGCATAGGCAGCAAAATTAATAATTAGTAAATAGACTTTGGCTGTATGGGTAGATGAAGGCACTCAGGGTCCTGGCAGCTGTCATGCCATACATTTCCTATGACATGGCCTACCCATAGCAGGAACTACTACATTGTAAATTATATGGTGGGGAGATGAAAGGGGAAGCTAAGCAGAATGGTTTGAGAATTATGAAGAGAGGCAGAGTTGCAGACTAGAGGTGGAGAGAAATAGCCTGATATGAGTAGTCTGGCCTGCCACTTGAGGCCATGTTGAATTCCCAGACTATGCTGTCACTAAGTGTGGAGCATAGAAATGGGTGTGGAGCAAAGGGAACACTCATATATTGCTGGTAGAAATTAAAACTTGTACAACCTCTATAGAATTCAGTGTGACTATGCCTCAGGAAGATTGGAATCAATTCACCTCAAGATCCACCTATATCATGATTGGGCATATATCCAAAGGTATTTTATCCAATTACAGAGGCCCTTGATCAACCATGTTCACCATTGGTAATTTCATTGTAAACAGAAATTTGGAATAATTTAGATGTCTGTCAATAGATGAATAGATAAAGAAAATGTAATACATTTATACAATAGAATATTACTCAGCCATTAAAAACATGACATTATGAAATTTGCAGACAAGTAGATAGAACTAGAAAAAGTCATCAAGTGTAAGGTATCCCAGAGCTAGAAATGCAAGTATGGTCAGTATTTACTTCTATATATAAATTAGCTGTTAAACCAATGATAACTGCTGAGGGTCACGCAAGAGAAATGACAAATAGCTTCAGAACTCATGGAATGTGGACCAGGAGATAGCACAGCCATGATGAATACACCCCAGTGAGGCTTGACCTCAAGAACCACATGTCTTGAGGACTTTATGCAGTTATGGAATTCTGCTCTGCTTGTTGCCTGCATAATGCTCTTAATCTCAGAATTGTACAAAAAATCTAATGGGGCTTCCAATTCCTCACTGAGCAGTATCTCTGACACTCAGAATAATAGTGATTGTTCTTTTTCAGGCATTGCTGCTGGAGCAGATTAATGATTTAATCACAACCACCCTTAGAAAGCATTTGGAAAAGAGAAATGGTTAGTGAAGATAGGTTAAGATGTTTTTGCTATTGGCTCTAATACAGAAAATCTTTGGGAACAATTTGAAGTTCAGAAAGGCACACATTCTTATTAGCTAAGCTAGGGATCTTTTATGGTCAGAGAACAAGAACAAGGCAGCACTGGCTGACATGACTCTCACTGAGGCTGGACTGGTGATGGTTAAGTTCTTATACCCATTTTTGCCCTCAGCTTCTGATATGATTTGATAAAAATTGCAGATAAGTGGATATGCATTCTGAAAAGTTAAAATAGATATGGCTGGTTTTTATATACAAGTTTAGATTTGTGATTCTTTAAAATTCTCATAAGATTACTTTTGAAAGACATAATGAAATAATCAATACTTTGTAATGGCAAATATCTGCCTGTCAGTAAAAGAAACTGAATGAGCAAGCGACCTTGCTGAACCCTACATTGTTAATCTATAACAAGTTGCTTAGTTATGAATACATGTGGGTTCCTGGGCATAATTTGTTTTCTTTACTTGTACTAGGTAATGCTATTTCTTGTAATGGTATCGGAGTTCCCAATAACATTGGGGTACTTGTTTTTCATAATCATTCACTAGAAGAAAAATAGAATGTAATCACGTCGTGATTTTTATATTGCTTGAAAAAATTTGCTGATGTCTATATAGGCTATGAGAGAAGAAAAAATAAAATTATTGTTCCTTCCATCCACCAACTGTATGTATATGTATACATATGCATATACACATATACATATATACACATGTGCATATGTGAATATGTATCTATATGATATCTAGATACATGAATATATGGATATATGAATGTAAAGTATCTGTAAAATACTTGCAGTCTGCTTGCTGGAGCTTTGCCCTAGCCATTCAAGGTGTGAATATGCATGTGTCTTCTCTGTTTGTTTGTCTATATGTATGCATGTACGTATTTGTATGTATGAAGTTGCTGGAGCTTACCTTTGCTTCAACTATTGTGTGTGTGTGTCTTTGAATCCTCCCTTTTTCTTTTCTCTAATTACTGACTGCAGGAGCAGCAGCCCTTGTTGGCTATCAGCACTGACACCCTACAGCTGCCGTAAGCACTATCACCAATGCTACATTTCACTGCCCATCTCAGTTTACACAGTAGGGTCAAAGCTGGCCTTTGGCAGATAACCAAGCCATAATCTGCTGTTCCAGTAAGTGGTGAGGGGGGCCTGGGTTTCGGCCCAGGCACAGCCTGCTGAGGCTCTCTCTCTCCCTGGGTGGTAGCAGGGGGCCTGGTGCTGAGGCCCAGATCTCTCTCTCTCCTTCCGGGGCTGGCCTGTTTGCTGCACGGCACCTTAATTAAAAGGGAGGCAATGTATGAATGAGTTATTTTATTGTAGGAAGGGGAAATATGCTAGTTGAGTGGAAAGAAAAGGAGAGGAAGGAGAGAGAGAAAAGAGAAGGGAGAGAAAGGAGAAGAGGGAGAAAGAGCAAAGAGGAGAGAGAGAGAGGAAAGAAGAGGGAGAAAGAGAAGAGGACAAAGAGCAAAGAGGAGAGAGAGTAAAGAGGGGAGAGAGAGAGCAAGAGGGTAAGAGTAAGAGTGAGAGGGATAAGAGAGAGGAAGCAAGAGAGAGAGGAGGGGGCAAACCACCCCTTTTATTGTATGGGGCGTGGCATGCCTGGCTTGTGGTCAGATGACTGTGTGTAAGGTCCAGCTAGAATGCTGGGAGTTTGAGGCAGTGTCTGACTGATAGAGCACATATCTCCTGCAGGGGCAGCTGCGAAGGATCTGGGCTGAAATCTGAGCCATGGTCTCAGGAGCAATTCACCAAACGCCTTCTGACCCTCTTGAGCAGATGCTCAGTGTGTCTCCGGGGTTCTAAGTGGCTCTGCTCTACTGGACTCTGGCTGTCAGAACTGCCCCACAATAATCCATAGAACCACAGAAAGTAGTTATAGAGTAAGGGAGTAAAGGGAACAAATAGATCTCATTAAGAAAGGGAAGTAGAATGGATATTTATGGATTGATTGGGGAGTCTGGAATTGGAGGAGAAATTAAGGAAAAGAGGGGAGAGGGGATAGTGGGACAGAATATTTTGAGGCATAGGTAAAACAAAGGAGCAGTTAAGGACAGTATGGAAACCAAATGTAGTAGAAACATCCTAAAATATATACATATATGAAGGCAATCTAAATGAAATCACCAATTTTAGGGGCAATAGCATCTTAGCTTGCTAGTTACAAAATGAAAAGAAAAATGTAGTGATATAGTAATTCTTAATGATATTCTGCTATATTCATAGATCAATGCCTTCTTCAGTCATCATCAGAGTATTGTTCTCCTGCAGCAGATGGGAACAAATACAGATACCCACAGATAGACATTAAGCAGAGAGTGAGAGACCATGGAACTCTCAGCCCTAAATGGAATATCTCCATCAAATGCCTCCTCTCAGAACTTGGGGAACACCGTAATAAAAGAGGTGGAAGGTACATAAGAGCCAGAGTGGATGTAGGACATCTTGAAAACAAGGTCCACTAACTCAGCATAAGTAAAGTTCATATGAACTCACAGACACTGAGGTGGCATGCACAAGGACTGCATAGGTCTGCACCAGGCCCTCTGTGTTTATATTATGGCTTCCAGAAGATTAGTGTTTCTGTGAGATTTCTGAGAGTGTGAATGAGTGGGTGTCTGATTCTTGAGATTTCTCTTGGGTCCTTTCCCTTCTTTTACTTTTTTTTTCCAATTCGAATGTGGTAATTTTTAAAATCTTATTATATGTTAGTTTGTTATATTAAAAAAATGAATGAATGAGTAAAAATTGAGCAACTAAGTCTGTGGTTCTCAACCTTCCTAATGCTGTGACCTTTTAATATGTTTTCCCATGTTGTGGTTGCCTCTAAGCATACAATTATTTTCATTGATACTTCACAATTGTAATTATGGTACTGTTATGAGTAATAATATAAATATCTGTGTTATCCTATGGTCTTCAGAGTCTCTTGTAAAAAGATAGTTCATCCCCCAAAGAAGTCACTACTCATAGGTTATACTCATAGTGCATAGTTTGAAACCGGTGCACTAAGGAAAAGATCGGCATCTGATCTGTCATTTATAGCTGCTTGGAGTTTTGTCCAATGGAAAGAAATTGCATATATCCATGGCTCCAGGGCAGGTCTCATTAAGAGAAACCAAATCAAGGAACTCAATTTTGAGCTTGAAGCAGAACCATGGATAAACGATGCTTATGGACTTTCTCTCATAGTCTCATTTAGCTCCCTTTTATGTAAAGCTCAGACTACTCTGTGGGATAGCACAGCCCACAAAGGATGGGTTCTCCAAGGTCAATAAGCAATTAAGAAAGTGACTCACAGACATGGGCACAAGCCAATCTGATTTGGGAAATTATTCAGTTAAGGTTGCCTCTTCCCGAGTTTCTCTAAATTTGTGTCAAGTTGAGAGCTGATGTTCCAACACTATATTTTTATAGTTTTGTCAAATTTACATGTCAAAGTAAGTCATTTAGGAAGGTTGAAATCAATCAAAAAAGGTACAAAGGGGAAAGGGATGGGTTACTGGAAGTAAGGTAGGAGGAAAAAGTGATAAAGATAAGAGAGGGAAAACAGGAGAAAAGCATACAACTAGTGATATAAGGAAAATATTGGGCTTGGGAGAGAGTTCAGCACTCTTCTACTATTCTTATAGAAGACCCGAATCAGTTCCAAGCACCTACATACATGACTTACAAGTGTTTATAACTCCAGTTCTAGGGTATCTGATGTGTGCTTCTGAATTCTGTGAGCACATGCAATAGCATGCTCATTCTGTTGTTACCACATATACCATAATTAAAAATAAAACAAATATTTAAAAATCAAAGAAGAAAAAATTAATAGGTTATAGACTTTATCAACCAACTTGAAAATGTCCACTTAAATAAAGTACAGATTTCAATCATAATATATAATCAAAATTGGTTTAGTATTCATCCCTCTTCTGTGCCACCATTTACATACTATAAGGGAAAAATAAAACAATGAAGAAAATATGTCATACCTAAATAATGAAGAACTAAAATTAGGAAGAAAATTGTTCATTATATTTGAAGCATAAATGTTTTCCTGTAGTTAAAGGAAGTATAATTTCTGTTTTCCAAGGCCATATTGGTCTATGCCCACTCATGATATGGTTTTTAGTTTCATATTTGTCTTCATTATTTTATCTTTTATTAAGTACCCGTATTAGTTGGTGTGTTAAATTTGACTTACTTGAATGTGAAACAGCTCTGATCTTTGCTTCCATTTTTCCCATGCTGTTTTGTACTTTGTGTGATGTGTAAAGAGGGGAGATAACATAGAGGTCTCATTTGAATATTCATGTAATTCAAATAAACATAACCATCATTCCTTTCCAAGATCTCCTCCCTTATCAAAGTATTTAGGCGATACAACTAATATCTCACTATACTGATAAAACAAAGGCTGCCTAACCTGACTTAATGTTTCCAAAATGTATCAGAAGTATGTTGGGTATTCAAAGCTCACACTCAATGTCATACTCACATGGGTTATGGCCCATTGAAAACTTAAAAAATAAAAATCTAACTCTAAAAAGCCCCCAGAGAACTTTAGCAGTGGGGAACACAGAGATTAATAATTATATGGGCTTGAAATGTGTTATCACATATAAAACCTGAGAAGTCGGGGTATGAAGAATAGATAGGATTATGTGAACTATCTGGTAAATTGATTTTATTATTGTTTATAAATACTACAGCTTTTAATTTTATTTTGCCAAGAGCCTCTCGGACTGGAGCAGGTTTGAGATGAGACACAGAGTAGGACTCTGGTTTGGCTTTAAAGACTGATGGTCTCCAGACTTTCTAACTCTCTAACTATACTGAAATGCTGATGATAACTCCTAAAATGTCCTAAAATCTTTCTTGCTCTTTCTGAGGGTAAAAAGCTGCTAGCTTAGAATTTTGATACCTGTAGCCTAACAGCAGGGGATTAAGTAATGTGACCCTTTTGTTCTATCTCAGCAGGAACTGAGCAGCTCTAAGTTCCAGCCTGCTTAGTAGAAGTCACAAGAAGAAAAAGGGACAGGCTTAGTCTGTCATCAATGGGAGGAGAGGCCCTTGGTCCTGTGAAGGCTCTATGCTCCAGTGTAAGGGAATGCAAGGGCCAGGAAGCAGAAGAGGGTGGGTTGGTGAGCAGGGGGAGGAGGGGGAGGGAATAGAGGGTTTTGTAGAGGGGAAACCAGGAAAAGGGAGAATATTTGAAACGTAATTAAAGAAAATATCTAATTAAAAAAGTGATTATAGTGTTTATTATTAAGTTGTAAAAATTGTCCTATGGAAGTTCTCTAAGAAAAAGAAGAAAAGTAGAAAAATCCTAAGTAGGGCAGGAGAAAATTTTTCTTGCACTCTTCCCGTTGTCCTTAGTAGTTATACGTATTTCAGAATATATGATCACATGGTAATTGTTCATCACAAGTGTACATAAACTCAAATCATAAATCCAATAAGAAGTTTACAACCATAAATGTTTATATGCATATCCATTAGGAGTAATTATCTGGCTAAACATTCATCACCTGTCACAGGTCCACAGGTTCATTGAAAGTTAAAAACTATATAACTAAGTTATTAGTGAAGTTTTGTATAGATAACCCCAGTCAATATTTTATCTTCTGTCCTAGCATCTATAATCAATTATTAGTTCCCTTTTTATGATCTTTGGTTAATGGTTTTCCAACCTCTTGGAATGTATTCTGAGTAGTAGAAAATCTAGCTACTATCTAGAAACAATTAACTGGTGACACAATGGGAGGCTGACAGAGTTCTCATTGTAGTTTTGACTATCAACTATCTGAAGAGACCTAATAGCAGCCTCCTATAAAAGAGCTTAATAAATACTGATGTAAATTTAGGAATTCTTATAGGATCATCATAAAGAATTAAGAAGTCATCAATTTGTCTACATAGCATCACTACAAGATAATACATCTTCATAGATCTACAGCAATCTGCTCAAAAGGGTGGGGTAATACCTACTGATTGTTAATATGTTTAGTAACAACAGGAAAAGCATATTAATAACAGGAACTTTTCCTAAAATGATTTCCTCCTGGACCTTACCTATAGGAATTCCATTGTAGATGTTAATCTAAGGACAGCTCAGGAAGATCACCTGCTAGTGATTACCTTGTCCTATGGTGGCTCCTGACACTATATGATACTGCTGTTAATGATTTATTAAATCTTTAACAATCATGAACTGTAGAGAGCCACACTAAGCCGGCAGCCTCCATTACAAGATGGCGCCGGCATCCGGTTTCTTCTCCCCTTAACACGTAGTCTGCGCATGTGCTAGGGCCAAAATGCGCCAAGTCACAGCCTATCCCGAGGCGTCTCATGAGGTAATGAGCAAACAGCCAATCAGAGATGAACACGCCGCTCCAGGGTGTATATAAACAGTGCATTGTCCAGGGCTCTCTCTCTCCTCACCACATGGTAATAAAGGTTTGCTGCAGAAGGATCCTGTGTGTGTGTCCGTGTATTCCTGCCGGCAGGAAAGTAGCGCTGACCACACTTGGTGCCGGAAACCCGGGACTTCACCATCACCGGCATCACTGAGAAGACCCCCGTTTTTCGGGGAGGGTCCAGAACTGCAGGACAAAGGTAAGCTCTGAGAGGCATGTTTGGTCTTGATCTACAAGACAGTATGTCAGAAACAGGGCAAGATAAGAGATTAGGAGCTCAGAAAGAAAAAAGAAAAGGCATGCCAAAGAAGACAGGCCCTTTCAAAGGCGCTCAGTCTGTGGAAGTGAGAGACAAGGGAAAAATCGCCCTGGGAGAGAAATAGGCCTCAGAAAAGAGATCTCTTTATCCAATAAAGGAACTAGAGGTTTTGGGGCTTGATAGTTCTGAGTTAAAAGAACTAGGTCCTGTTGAGG
>JADRCD010070876.1:0-12141 GCA_019843815.1 Montemys delectorum | reverse complement strand
ATCATAAAATACCAAGAAGTTAGTCCTGGAATCCATGGCCTTTTCCCAGAAAACCTCAACTAATGTGTAAATGAGGATCCATAGACCATATGGGCCCTGTTTCGTCATCCTACTCTGCTGTCTTGACATAAAGCTGCCATTGATAACATATAAATAAACAGCTATTGCTGTGCACAGTGCTACTTCATTCATAAAAATGTATAGCAGTCAATAATTTTACACAACTTGAGTCAGTCCTTCAGTGGCAACACATTGAAGGATTCCTCTAGCATTGGTACCTTGGTCGAGCTACTGTGTGAAGAGGCTCAGAAATTAAAAAGCAAGATGTCATCTATGAGCATCAAAGCTTAGAAAAATCAGGCTATCTTTGGATTATTGTTTCTAAGGTCCCTCAACACTGTGGATTTTCAGTTACCTCTGTGGTTGCTGCTTCTTGATCACTACCTGGTCCCTACTGTTTCCTTAATCCTTTTAGTGTTATATTATTCTTTAATGATGATATGTAGTCTCATGGCTTCACATCTCATCTGATGCTCTCTACACAGCCTTTCTAATATAGCTACTTACCTAACAGATATTGTCATATAGGTACATTCCATACTCTTTCTACTTAACATGCCCAAGGTCACATTTCTCATCTTTCTCACTAGCATTCCTCATTTGTAGTAATCACTATCTTACTTAATAACAACCAAGTCATCCAAGTTAAACTCTTTATAGGCATCTTTAATTTCTTTTTCAACCCATGAGTCTATATGCAACATATCAAAAAATTATTGATTCTTTAAGATATTTCTAAAATAATTTCTTAAATAATTTACCATATCACTGCTACCACTCTGGATTAAGACTGATATTTTCAATAGGCTTTCTTTATTTTTTTCGTGATTACCATTATTTTCCAAACTTTATCAAGGCAAATAACCTAATCTCTTAAAATTTAAGTTAAAACACGTCATTATACCAGCACAGATGAGGACTCAGAAAGCCTGTGTATTCCTTTTATTCAGGTCTGAAGGTTTTTTTTTTTTTAAGAGTATTGGATATTGTACCTTGAACTTGAATTTGCTATGCTAAGTTGTGCCACTGTTCTAGTTTTATCCCTGTTGCTGTAATTAAACACCTAGACAGAAAGTCACTTACGGGAAAGGGAGTTATTTGAGTTACAATCCCAGATTCTAGTCCACCATGTGGGAATGTCTCAGTGGCAGGAACTTCAAGTTTTTTGTCATATCTACAGTGTAGACCAGTCTAGACCAGATATATAAGTAAATACATGCTTGTTGATTTCTTGCCAAGATCTTAATTTTTGCATGCTTGCATAGTTTAGGACCTTCTGAGTAGAGAATTGTTCTGCCCACAGTGGGCTGTGTCTACCCATGTCACTTAAGGCAGGCAAGATTATCCCTCCATGGACATGCCCATAGGTCAACATAATGTAAATAGACCCTGATCTTTCTCCAGTTCATCCTAGATTTTGTTAAGTTGGCAACTAAGGCTAACCATCACACCCATTATGCCCAGTGATACTTTTTATGCTCTATATTCTAGAATGATCTAACCTTATCACCTTCTATCTCACTCTTATACCAACTCTGCAGAATCAGGGCAGGGCAAATAAATGTTCCAGACAAAGAAATGCCCCAGATGACAGTCTTCTGTATGCCAGGCATGCTCCTATCTTAGAGTCTTTACTCTGATGATCCTTATTCCTGAAGTTGCCGCCAGGCATGGAACCCCAAGGTTGACTCTCTTCTAAGTCTTTGCTTCCAAGAGGTTCCACTGAGATCCTGAGAAAATTCCAAACTGCTAACCATCAGATCCAGCCTCCTTCTTGTGCTGCTGATTACCTGTCTAGAGATGATCCCCTCATCCAACACCAGCATTATGGCTCCTTCCTGACATTCTTGTTCCTTTCACTACCTAATGGCCTGAATATTCCTTGTTGGCTTATTTTTCTTCTCGGTGCCTTGGCATGGGAATCCCCAGCGGACTTTGTTTCTCTTGTGTTTGAAACTAGGAGAATGCTTTTCCTAAAGTAAGGGCCCTAAGAATTCCTCTAAATTCCTGTGGGGCTGATGCCAAGGACAGAGTCATAGGCCTAACTATAAGTCATAACCCGTCTCTGGAGGCCATGGGTACTAAAGATTTAGATGAGATATTAGGCACTAGCTTAGGGTAAGAGCCAGAAAGTATTGGTTCTGTGTTCAGAAATCAGCTCTGCGATGTCACTGCTGGGCCTGAGGAATTTTCTACTTGGGCATGTAGTAAGAGGCCACTGCAATAGGGTCTGCCTTGTATTCATCCTTGCCTATTCCCAGGCTTCTTTCGTGATGCTGAGCTCTGCTGCCTCTGCCCCTCGTATAATATATTGTATTCAATACTAGGGGAAGGAGGGCTTGGCAACCAAGGGAAAGATTCTGCATGCATTTTGTCATTGTGGTTCATAATGGACCTATAGACACAGAAGACCCAGAGAATCTTTGTGCTACAGTTTGAAGCTTTTCTTAGATTCCAGATGATCTCTCACCAAGGGCCAGCTCTAAGTGTGATAAAAGATGGTGGTGTGGAAATCCACATGACAACAGAGGTAGAGAATGAAGTGGGCGGGTGACTATGTGTAGAAGACTCCTATGTATCATATGCATATATGCTATTTCTTGGCTCTGTAACTCCAGCTAAGTTACTAGCTCCCTCAACCCCTTATTCACTGGATCCCCAACATCTATGTATTGAGCACCTCCTGGGAGCCAAGCATCCCTGTAAATCTTAGGAATTCTGTGTGGATCCAGGTACTAAGATCTTCTTCTTTAGTTATCATACTTCCTAGAAAAATGAAGGAATGGTAAATTAATTGAATTATACCTAACCCTGTCTAGTGTCCAAATGAATGAGACTTAGGACTGATTTACTTATTCAGCTTTGTGCAGTTACTGGGGGATGACCCTACTCTATTTTTCTACCACTAGGCTGGTTGCTTCTTCAGCTGCGCTCCCCACACACTTGCTGTGTGTTCCTTCCCAGGTTCTCTCTGCTCCAGCAGTCGGTCCTAGGGGTGTATTTTGTTCAGGAATGTGTTTCTGGTCCATTACATCTAATGAAGACCTTCTCTTTCCCTCATCTTCTTCCTTCTCCATGTTCCTTTTCTCTCTCCTCTTTCTCTTCGTGGTTCCTACCTGTGATCACCAGTCCAGTAACTCAAACTTCACCTCTCTGTATTCTCCCCAGAAATTTGCTGTAGCTAGTTTTATTTAACCAGTAGTTTTAAGTTGGGGAGTTTGTACAACCAAGGCTGACATTTGTGGGAATTCACTAGTCTTGATGCAACCAGATCTTAAAGTTTAGCATTTTAATATGTAACAGCACCAGAACAACCTCCAATAGTAATGAGTGCATGACTTATGTCAAGGAATAGTAAGCACAGTGGAAAACAGACTGACTTGGGAGTAAAGCGATATCTCAGAGTGACAGAGATGATCTTTGAAAGACAGTCCCCAGAAAACTGTTCCTTTGTTCTGAGCAAAGGCAGCATAAAATGAGGTGACAGAAGGTGACTGTCAGGGGAAGAGATATCCAGGCACAGGGAAATACCTCTGAGGTTCTGAGAACATAGAAAGGTTTCAGGGAAAGACTGGAGTGTGATGGTTAGGCCGGTGTGGAGATGGGCTGCACAGGAACTCATTTGCTATCTTTACAATGGGAATATAAGAAGTGGGATCAATCTACACTTGTGGTGAGGATTAAATGAGATACATCTAGAGAATGCTTATCTTGACATCTGCTACCCAGATGACAATGAGCATCTGTTTGATTATTTGCAAGCTGCGCCACCAGTAGCCAGGATTTTGTATCTGTCTTCTCACTGTAGGCTCGTCTCTCCCTCAGCCATGACTGCTTTCCACAGAGTGAGAAATGAATGAATGAGTACACACCACCAGGTGTCATTGTCCTTTTGCCACAGCATACCTGACTCTGACATTTATGGCTCTCTCCTTTTCCCTCTTTTATTGTGCACAGTTCTAAGCATCATTTGGTTGCATGTGTGTATATGTGTAAGTGCACATAAACACATGTCCACACACATACTTCATCCCTCATTCCTCTCTCTCTGTGTTAGCCTCATCCTTGCTGTGTGAATACGTGTGCATGTGTGTCATATGTATGTGGATCTCCATGAACATGGAGGGAATGTCTACACACTTGGAAACTATTGTGTGGTTTTACAAACCATAATCACATCCTTATGGGAGGTCCAAGGGATGTGTTCCCACTCTCCAGAGCTCTACTTTCTGTATCTGAGCCAATGCCATGTTTCATGGTGTCCTTTGTTTTACTGGCTTCTGTTGACAATGAGAGACATTGAGGTATCTGGGAATGCCCTAAGCCTGTCCTCACTCTTGACTCCTTGGGGGCTGGAAAATGAAGCTACCTGAGAGAGCAAGATGCAGGAGGGGCATCCCTGCCTGACCCCTTCAATGTGATCCAATAAGCAGCTTTTAAGGCCACTTTGCTCTGTCACATGCCACCCATTGCTCACAGAAAGCACCTACTTATTGCTAAGCACCAGTCAATGCATCTGGGTCATAACATTGAAGGGAGAGACAAATAGTCTTGATTCTGTCAAGAAGCACAGCTAACAGTCAAGAGGCAGTGAATGTAACTGATACCTCACAGAGAAGCTTAGCAGGTGATGAGAGCTTTGAAGGAAGGAAATGAAACAAGGACACAGACTCATAGCCCAGTAGGAGCAAAGGTTGTGATCTGAGTGTTCAGAAAAGGATGTCAGAGAATAGGCAGCATCCAATAGCATAAAGCCAGGCAGCTCTTTTGTGCTCTTTTCCCCTTCTCTATTTTGTGGAGTTTTGTTTGTTTTTTTGTTTTTTGTTTTTGTTTGTTTTTAGGTTCTTAGCTTAAAGTTTAAGATGGAGAGATTGTTAAGGTATCTTGAAGGAGGGAATGGTGAGGGGACATCTTTTTATCGTGATTTTGCACACTGAGAATTGCTGAGGGAAGCATGGTTCAAGGAGAAAGTGGGATTGTAGCTCAAGAAAGGTCTGTGTATCTGGAGTGATGACTCAGAAGTTAAGACTAACAGCTGTTCTCACAGAGGATTTGGATTCATTGCCAGAATCCACATGGAGGCTCATAACTACCTTATAATTCCAGTCCCAGGGGATCCAGTGCCCACATCTGGGCTTCACGGACCCTAACCACATGTGGTATACAGATATTCATGTAGACAAAATACCCATATAACAAATAAAATAAAAGATTTTTAAAAAAGGAGGTCTACAAAACTCAGGGCTCAGGACTCCAAAGTCTATGATGTTTCTATCAAGTATATCCTATCTCACAATGCATGGCCATTTCATTTTGTGTCTCAGAGTCCATGGTAATATTCTGCACATAGTTAATATGAGCCATCACAATATTGAAACTGATATTGTGAAAGTCTTGGACACTAATTCAGTGGAAAATGTTACTCTGGAGAGTGATGATAGGTGTTTTGTTTTGTTTTGTTTTGTTCTGTTGGAGGTGCTAGGCTTCTGCAGAAGTGGTCTGCACTCTATCAGCACTGGATCTCCTGGATGCTCTCACCTGAGGAGTGTTTGACAGTGATGCTGCCACTATCACTCCATGGTCCTTTTCATTCCTATAGGGGACCCAAGTTGTCAGTTCTGGTTTGTCTGGACGCCTGACACTGTGACAAGCTGGTTTGTACATTTGCTCCAGGCACCCAGGCACTAGGAGCTCCTGATAGCTCCTGGGGGTGTGAACTTGAAATGTAGGCTGCAAAGTGAGTGACATGGAGCTGAGCCACCTCAGGCATTCACAAAGAGAAAAGCTGTTGCAGCAATTCACCCAGGCTCACTCAGGATGGAGTCTTTCGATTGGTTTATAATGGATCCCAAAGGCTCCAGTGTGTCATTGCTGAAATCTTCACTCTTTCCCCTTGCTTCTCAATCAGTGAAGAATGTCTCCATTTTCCAGTTTCTGGGACTCAGGAAGCAGGAGAAGAGGCAGCTTCCCTCCCAAATTTTCTACTGTCCTCTGTGCTGACAGCCTGCTTTTCCCTTTGTGCCCTAGCCCTTGAAATGGGCACATTCCCAAAGACTTCTCTGATCAAACACTCTCCGTCAGCTTCCCACCCAGGATTAGTGCGCAACATTTCCAGAGCTGTACAATAAACGGAAGCAAGAGCCAGGCTGAGAGACAGACTTGGCTCCTCTGGTAGATTCATTATGTCCTTGTCATGAGGACATAAGTTCTTTGCAGTAGTAAGTAATACTGTCCATCTTTTATGTTTTTCAGCAGGGAAGCTATTTACCCTACTTTAAGAAGGTAAGAAGAGTCCCTGGATATGGTGAAGGAAGATGGTTTGGTGAGAGTGGGTAGATTAAGATCCACCCCTTCTTCCAGGGTAAGAAGGCTTCTTAAGTTGGTCTCTGCTGATTCTAGTCTGGTATCATTGAGACTAGAACCCTTTTGCAACATCTGAGGTCTCTTAACATACACAGAATCCCAGGCAATGCCAACTCTACCCTCTCAGAGATAGGAATAGAAGAATCCAGTCCCCTATGCTTTCCAAACAGATGTGGCTCTAAATAGCCAGTCATGTAGCAGAAAAATCTCTAGCATCTAAATTTGATGACTTTAGTAGTGTCTTTTATAGTAAAACATGATTCCTGGACAATTCAAAGTGGTAATCAGAAGGGAGAAGTGTGTATGAGCTGGAGTCCACGGTGGTTCATGAATAGACGATGAACTTGGCTTTTCACCAAGGCCCATAGACTCTGCTCCCAGAGCAAATTGTTCAAGTCATTTATAATCCGGGTACTTGATGTTTTGGTTACAAGCCTTAACATTTAATGGTTGAGCTACCACTCTAGCCCATCCGTGTCATTATTGTCATTAGTACCAGAAGCTGTATTGCTGGGGCCAAGACACCTGGACAAACTTCTAACTGAGGCTAAAGTCTGCTTCAATTCCAGATACCAAGCACTCCCCAAGAGCCCTGCCTCCTTCAAAATCCCTTGGGAAATATCAAGGCACAGTCTTTCTCTGTGTTGCTGAGCAGTACCTTCTAGGGTATGAAATCTTGGTCCCCCATTCTAATTAGACAAAGCCATGTCCACCTGAATAGAGGTTTATGGCTATTCTTTTTATTTTTCCTTCCCACTCTAGAGAAAGCATTTTAGTACACTTGAGTCCAGCCTCATTGGATTCTTAGATAAACTTCATCTAAGACTGAGAAGATATATTAGTTAGTTTTTACCTCTAGGGACAAATGCTTGACAGAAATAAGTTAAGGAGAGGTGTATTTTGGCTCATGGTTTCACAAAGCTCAGTCTAGGTTCATTGAGTTCCCTGTGCTTAGACATGGCATCATGCTAGCAGCCATATGTGGTAGAGGAGAGCTACTCACTCTCTGGAGGGCCAGGGAACAGGGTGGTAGGAAGTAGAGAGGCTAATGTATCTTTCCAAAGACTTACTTCAGTGGCCTAATTTTTCAGCCAAGCCCCACCCCCTGGTTTCCAAGTCCTTCCAAAAGTATCACCAGCTGTAGAAATGAGCATTTAAAACATGGGCTTGTGGGAAGCATTGTCGATTCACAGTTATAACCACAGCTGAAAGGACTTTCTGGTGCTTCATCCTCTAGGACATTTAGGGAAAATGGCCTGTTCTCCTTCCCCCGTTTGGGAACAAGATGCTATATAAAGACAGAGCACTGGCAGACAAGGGAGGGGTGTGAAAACAGAAGAGGTGAGAATTATAAATGTTTATACAATAGACAGGTTCTATACAGGAACATAGCATGCATGTGTATATTTATATAAAAGAGAATTGCTAAGATGGCTTACATGATAAAGGATGAGTAAACCAATGGCCATCTGTCATGGAGATGCTGAGAATAAAGTTGAGGTTCATTCAGTCCTCTTCCTTAGCAGTTCCAATCTGGTGAGGAAGGTCCAGAGATTCCATAGGAAGTTGCTGATCTTCAGTCCATAATGAAGACCAAAGAGGCTGAAGTCAGATGTCTGTGAAGCAACAGCAGTGATGGAGATAGATATGTTCACCAGCTAGAAGCTAAGGCAAGCAATCAAGCAAAACCACTGTGTTCCTTAGACCTCCTCTTAAATGATAAGAAGATACTATCTACCCTTGGGAAGGGTCCCTTTCCTTCAGTTAATCCTTCCTGGAAATGCCTTGGAATATATACTCAGAGACATGTCTCTTATCAGGTTTGAGATGCATCAAGTTGACAATCAAGGTTAGCCATCAGGGTTGGTGACTAGGACAAGTATTGACAGCTCTCTCTCCACTCCTAAGCTCCACTAAGCATCTGTCTCTGGAAATTGCCCTGACAGTCACTCCTTCTCTTAATTTGGTGTTGGCATCCTAATACTTTGGTTCACTTGAAGTGCCATTCTTAAAGACAACCAGGTGGAATGCTATATAAAGCATCACAAGAGAGGACCATCATGTGTGTACTCAGGACCTTGGGCTGATTGTCTACTGGCTCACCTCCTGTCCTGGTGAGGTTACCCAGATTTTCTGTGAGTTTGGGCTTGAGTGTTAGTGAGCTTTCTGCTACTGTGACAAAACATCTGCAAAAATCAACTTAAGGTGGGAAACATTATTTTGACTCACAATACTACTGGTTTCCATTCATAGTTTCTCTTAGACTATGCCTATGCATAACATGATATCAGGGAACAGATAGTAAAGCAAAGAGGCTCACTTCATGATAGTTGGTAAGGAGGGGTGGTGACCAGAGAGGAAGCAGGGATAAGAAATATCCATTAAGAATGCCAGCTCCTGGGTTGGGCAGATGCCTCAGAAGTTAAGATCACTGGCTGCTCTTCCCCAAATCCTGAGTTTAATTCCCACCAACCACATGGTGCTTATAACCATCTATGATCAGATCTGGTGAAGAAGGCTACATAATAAATAAATAAATCTGAAGAAGAAGAAGAAGAAGAAGAAGAAGAAGAAGAAGAAGAAGAAGAAGAAGAAGAAGAAGAGGAGGAAGGGGAAGGGGAAGGGGAAGGGGAAGGGGAAGGGGAAGGGGAAAGGGAAGGAGAAGGAGAAGGAGAAGGAGAAGGAGAAGGAGAAGGAGAAGGAGAAGGAGAAGGAGAAGGAGAAGAAATGCTTGCTTCTATGCCATTTCTTTCTCCTGCTGTTTTCCTCTTGCCTGCTCTATGACTCTATGAGATCATATTCCTCATGGTCTAATCACTGCTGAGGGGCCACACATTTGAACATTGCTACACTGGGGACCAAGCCACCAAAACATGAGCTTTGGGAGGGGGCATATGTTTTCTTTTCTTTTTTCTTTTTCTTTTTCTTTTTCTTTTTCTTTTTTATCAAAAACAGAACAGAAAAAGAAATGTCAGTCATCAGCAAGATACATTATCTTCCCTGTTACAAGGAAGCTGGTCTGGAGACTGAAGGTCTTGAGATATGCCTGGGTCTATTGGGTCTGTGGAGGATTCTGGATGGCTCAATTCTTTACTCAAACCCCAATGTTTAGAAAGCTAATATACATTCCCAAGCTTTTCTCTTCCTATCCTTTCTGACTGGAAGCAGTGAAATTCCATGTATTCTTATTGACTGGCCCTGGTGTTCTCTAGTAAAGAAACCAGAAATTTTAGGTACTTAAATACATTGTCTACTCAGTTTGAATATTTGAGATATTTTCAAAAGCAAATAGGTGTCTCTTAATGGATGCTATTGTTCAAGATGACCACATGGTTTTAATGTTGTCATGTGACTTTACTAAATGAAATATAAGAATAAAAGGGCAAGTTACAGATAGCAGAACTGTATCTCATGTGAGTTCATGAAGTTCATTTAAGTAGTGCAAGAAGACAATGGAAATGTGAACATGAAACTCACTCGGTATTGGAGCAGTGGTTTTCAGGGAATATCTAGTGGGTAGAGGGTGGGATGAATTGGATATATGTTTAAGGAAAGTTGAGCAGAACAGAGAAGCAGTGGAGGAATGAGAGTAGCATATTCTACACTGGTGCTGCCAGTCCCATGCTGAGCCTAGAGGTGGGTTAGAGCAGGAAATCCCATCTCTGCTGCCTGGTCCTCTTTGTCCACCTAACCTTTAGCAGATTATTTGACCTCTGAATATTTAAGGATTCTAACCAGCAAAATGAGGCTATACTTATTGACTGTGTGGTCACAGTGAATAATTTACATACAAAATATGCCTACAATTCTGAGAACATTAGCCCATGAGAGATTAATTACTCTCAGATTTCAGATGGTTGGTAATGGTTGTAACACTTTCGAGATTATACTGCAAAAATTAACCCAACCTGTTTTCCTTCCATCACTTATAAGGTCATCCTCATAGCATTTGAATTTATGTTAGGCCTTGTGGTTTTGAATGCCACAAATAATAGAAAACAGACAGGTAACTTCCTTGCAGCCTGAGTCAGTGGTACCAAGGACTCTTCAGACACCCTATTGGTTATATAGCACCAACCTCACTTCTCTGAAATATACAAGCCAGTGACTCAGTTTACCACTTGTGCCCAATGTTGCCTTCATAAGTTCTACTCCCCTGCTCATAAGACCTGGAGCTACATAACCCTTGTTAAAATGCAGGGTCTCAGGCTGCAAAGGACCCTACATGTGTAAGTGAGCTTGCCCACCAGTCCTACCTGGGTATAGGGTTCAGCAGCTGTCAATCTGGCATTTTCCAGAGTTCTCTTCTTGGAGCTAAGGAGCAGAAGAGAACGTTTCTTTGATCGGATGCATGTGGGGAAATCTGAGTAGAGTAGATAACTCCACAGAAGCATCTTGAATGTTTGATAGGTTAGTATTATAAATCTGCAAGCTATGCTGACCATGTGGGAGGCAATGTCACTCAAATCTATCTGGCCTCAGCACTCAATTAGCCAGGAGCCCTGAGAACTGAGAGTGCATTGATGGACCCTTGGTAGGGAAGACTCAATTCTCTTCTCTTAGCTCCTGTCATCTCCTCTCACTCATCACTATCTGCTTTTCCTGGCTCTGTCCTTGACCCTGCTCATTCTTTATGCTCTCCTGACTCTGGGCACAAGCAGACTTTCAGATCACAGCACTGGTGATCTGAGGGAATAAAAATTCTTTTCAGCAGATCCTCAAGCCCTCCACCATACAGTTGGGCAGAGATTTTCCTTCCAGCTAGCTAACATCTGGACCAGTCAGGCTTCCAGAATCTCACAGGTCTCTGCATCCTCAGCTCCCTTTGATCCTGAGCTCATCCTTCAACTGCTATCACTCAGCATCCCTTTCTAAAATTTATTCATTTAATTGAAACTATTGCAATCCTGCTTCCAACCTATGCTCACCATTAAAGTGACACAGTTCTTTCGAGGAGTTGCATTTTCTCAGATGGCTTTTATGTCAGGGACCATTGCCTATCATCAAATGTGTACAACATCCAACAGTTCACACCAAAACACAGGCCATCCAGGATCCTAAAATTCACAATAATCTGGAGGAATTTGTTTACAACATCTAGATTCACATTTTCTGACCTTTTAAAACTTATTATTAGACCAAGGACTCAGCCAAGACCAGCCGGTAGCCACAGGCCTCAGGAGCTGTGGGGAATCGCAGGGCAGCAGGGACAAAATCCTCTCAGCTTCCGAGTGACAGAGCTGGATCAATGACCATCTCTGCCCCCTCTCTGCTAGTGGAGGGCCTGCCTCCAGGGCAGGCTTCAGACCAAGGACTCAGGTGAGATCCTCCATTTTCTCTATGGTGACTTTCTAAGGCAGGACCATCCGGGAGCCACAGGCCTCAGGAGTCGAAGGGGAGTGGCAGGGCAGCAAGGACAGGACAAGCTCTAGTCAGAGACACCAAAAACATCTAACACCAGAGATCAAGAGATGGTGAAAGGCAAATGCAAGAATCCTACCAACAGAAAACAAGACTGCTTGGCTTCACCAGAACCTAGTACTCCCACCACAGCAAGCCCTGGATATCCCAAAAACAAGGGAAAAGCAAGATTTGGATCTAAAATCATATCTCACAATGATGATAGAGGAACTTAAGAAGGACATGAATAACTCCCTTAAAGAAATACAGGAGAACACAGGTAAAGAGGTACAAGCCCTTAAAGAGGAAACAAAAAAA
>JADRCD010070874.1:0-11569 GCA_019843815.1 Montemys delectorum | reverse complement strand
AAACAAACAAACAAAAACAACAAGAACAAACCCCTGTTGCCTCCCCCCTCCCCATGCCTGCCACCCCACCCTCTCCCACTTATTGGCCCTGGCATTCCCCTACACTGGGGCACAGAACCTTCACAGGGCTGAGGGTCTCTCCTCCTATTGATGATCAAATTTGCCATCCTCTACTATACACATGCTGCCAAAACATTCAGTCCCACCATGTATAGTCCTTGGTTGGTAGTTGGGTCCCTGGGAGCTCTGTGGGTACTAGTTAGTTCATATTGTTGTTCGTCCTAAGGTGCTGCAAGCCCTTCAGCGCCATAGGTCTTTTCTCTAACTCCTTCATTGGAGACCGTGTACTCAGTTCAATGAATTGCTGTGAGCCTCTGCATCTGTATTAGTCAGGTATTGTCAGAGCCTCTCAGGAGATAGCTATATGCTTGTCCTTCCTTCAGTCTTTGCTCCATAGTTAATCTCTGCCACTCCTTCCGTGGGTATTTGGTTCCACAAGGTTGCATTTCGAGACCTTGTCTCAAGAAAAAAAAAAAAGAAAGAATAAAGGAAGGAAGGAGGAAATAAAGGAAGGAAGAAAGAAAAGGAAACTAATGTGATTCAACTGGAGGTATAAGGGGAATTTAAAAAGAGCTGAAGTTAGAGAGGCATCCATAGGGAGAGTATTAAAGAGACTTGGGAAAACATTTTTTTTTTACTTTAAATGAGATAGGAAGTCTCTAGAGCAGTGGTTCTCAACCTCCCTAATACTGCGACCCTTTCATACAGTTCCTCATGTTGTGGTGGCCCCCAACCATAAAATTATGTTCATTTCTACTTCATAACTGTAATTTTGCTACTATTATAAATTATAATGTAATCACCTGTGTTTTCCAATGGCCTTAGGCGACCCCTGTGAGAGGGTCATCTACCCCAAAGGTGTTGCAATCCATAGACTGAGAACCACTGTAGTAGAGGTTCTCAAGCAGAAGAATGACACTTTCAAAATGATGTCCCTGGTCACTGTGTCAAAAATAATAGTATGGTGGAGCTAAGGTTAGATCAAAACATCTGATAAGAAGTAAGGGCATCTAGGACTATGGATTGATAATGAGTAGTTATTTTTGTAATGGCTGGATTTAGATGTAAAATGAAGAAGATTTACTGGTGGATGGGGGGGATGAAAGGTTAGAGAGTAAAAGATTCAAAGATTATGCCAAATTATTTTTAATGAGCAATTATATTTATAGAGGCTGCTACTTACTGAGATAGGGAATACTTTGGGGTACTTGGGATTTGGAGTAACATGAGAAATTTTGTTTTGGACTTGAAAAGTTTGAGATACATGAAAACATATTGTAAGTGGAGTTATTGAATTGGCAACTGAATATTGTCCAAATGCTAGTGGGAATGATTTAATAGAAAGAGATAATTGGAGATAAGAGAGAGGACATGATTTCTAGGGCATTGTCTTTGATTAATGAAGAAAGAACTTGACTTTTGACAACAAAGTGAACAAACTAGCCCTTGTATCTTTAACAAAGGTAGAGCGTACAGAAAGTGATAAAAGTGGTGGGCTGGGGGGGGGGGGGGGGGGGGGGGCATAAAAGTAGATAGAGGGATATAAATTCCTTTCTGGTTATTTCTATATTTCTTATTAATCAGGACCATCAGTGAAGAGGAAGTAAGGAAGAAGAAATATGGAGACTTGAAGACAGAAGAAGGAATGAGAGAAATGTCTACTGGAAGACTAAGTAGATAAAGGAAATATAGGAGGGCTGCCAACCTTTCTAATTACCTGATTGAGATACTCACTTGTGAATATGAGTCGTCAGTTCTAAGGTCATGTTTAGATTGCATGGATACAGGCCTGGGGTGAACAGAGAACTGGATTTAAAATTGTGGGCAATTGTGATAAAGAAAGAAAGTAACAACGGAACTGACAGTGGACACAAGGGAGTGATTGACAAGTCAGTGGCAAGACAGTAGAAGATATGCCATGGTATAGAGATGACAGACAATGGCTCAGGAAGATAGGTTACTGGAAGGATAAACATTTGGAGCAAAAGCGTATGACATAGTATGGTGACTAGAGAGTTAAATGAGTGAAATTAAGATAACAGAGGAACAATATTGTAATAATGATAAAAGTCTTTGATATGGCTATGGAAGCATATGGGTAAGGTAAAGCTAACATATTCAGTGCTTGTCATATAGTATGCTAACAAAAATGTTCAGCTCCTTTCCTCTTCCTTTACTTATATTCATCTGTAGCTCCACACATCTAGCTTACTCTTACCAATGAATTTTCTACTGAAATGAGCCAATCAATCAAGTGGCACCTTTGAAATCCATGACTCATATCCAGATTGCAGTCTTGAATTTCACCTTTAAGAAATTATAGCAGTTGATGCAAATTTTTGGTACTAATAGTTCCTCTTTCACACACATTGTTGATCCTGCTGATTGGTCTGAACATATTTTTTCTTGGATATGGCCTTAGAATCTTTCCCAACACAGCATTCGCATCTCTATTACCAAGCAGCTGGAGTTGGGGTATATGATTAAACCTATTTGTCATCCTTGAGCTACTGATAAGGTCACTTGGAAATTGTATGAGTTTATTGATTTTGTGAAACTCAATTATTTTTAAGTAAAGGTCTTGAACCATATTTAATTTTTCAGCATGAGAATAAATGCTTTTGTAGGTGAGAAAGGAAAGTGGCTTTCAATTTTGAGTAATGATTTTTCAGGTCCATGCTTTCTACAGTGTTGTGCATTCTTTAGGACAGCTCCATGGATGCTCTTTTTTTTTTTCCAGATTAGCTTAATAAAAAGAAAATGGTAGCAAATTAGTTTCTCCAGGATACTTTTATACCAGATCATTATTATTAGTTAGAGTTTGTCCCAAAGAGTGGCACTAATTTGAAATGTTAGGTTTTGAGCATGCATTTTAAATCTTTAAATTATAACCATTCAGATAATTGTATTGGATTATTTTAGTTTTATCAGAGAAAGCAAAATGAGTAATGCTTTAAAAAATATTCATGTTTCAGAGTAACTTTGGATTCAAAGTGACTAAAAACATGAGCTGTTTCTGAGTCACTTGGCTTTAACTATATTTTGGGGGTTGCTTGATTTATTTGATTGCTTTCAGCAGAACACATTTGTGCGCTAGTGATGGCTCACTCTCCCCCTGCTTTCACGGGGGTGGAACACTTTGGAGATGCAAAGTGATTATTTTGGGTTTCATCAGTCAAAAGGAATAGAATGAGATAAAAAGCATTAACATCTCTTTTCTTAACTTAAATTTCCAGCAATCTCAAAAGATGACTGCTGCTTAGCAAAGGATGTTTGGTAGAGTTCGTTTGATTGCAAAATTATTGGAATAGTTGTTTTGAAAGTTATCTCTTTGTTGAAGTTCCAATTAAATCTTATATAATGAGTAGGGAATAGTTGTAAGTATTGTGGGGATGACAGAGAAGTATTATTTACAGTACTGTATACAATGTTTTGTAGTCTAGTTGGGAAGACATGTTGTGTACCAAAATGCAACAAATATGAAAAATTGTAAGTGTTCAGTATTAAAGATGCATAGATGATGGAACTGTAGGACTTCAGGGGACAGAACCACACTGTCTTGAATAAGTGGAGCTGTATATGTAGTGTAAAGGCCTGAGACTAGCTCACAGGAGCACATCATTGGTCTTCTTCCTTGGAACTGCAAGAGCTACTTAACTACTCAGCCTCCCTTTTTCTCTTCTGTTCAAATGGCCCAGTAGAAATACTTCTAATATAAGGCAAATGTAAGGATTTAGAGTCAAGGCAAATAGCTTCGAATGTGCATTTACTCATTTACTAGTAACAGACATGTGGAAAACAGTAAGTCTTAGTTGTTGGGGAATGCAACTTTCTAAAATTGCACTTTGACATATTAACTTCATTTAAAAATAGAATCCTTTGCAGTTTATACTTCAATAAATTTGAGGAAACCATGGCTAACTATTCTCCATTTTCTTTCTTTTTTTTTTTATTACTACATTTCTTGGATATTTCTTCTTCAAAAATTTGCCTTTTTCTTTGGATTTGGTCTCTGGTTCTACATGATCTTTTCTGATATTCTTCCTGAGCTTTCATTTTTAATATTTTGTAAGCATTCAGCTTTGGGGGTTTGAATGAGAATGGATCTCACAGTCTCATTTATAAAATGCTTAGTCTTCAGTTGCTGGAACTGCTTGGAAGGATAAGGAGGGATAGTGTTTTTGGAGAAGGTGTGTTATTGGGAGTGGGCTTGAGGCTTCAAAAGCTCTGGCCATTTCTCGGTTATCTCTCTCTCTGCCTCATGCCTATGGATGTTTCAATACCATGCCTTTCTTCTTGTTGCCATGCTTCCTGCCATGGTTGTCTTAGACTTCAATGCTATAGAACCATGAGCTCCCAAATTAAATGCATTTTTTATAAGTTGCCTTGATCATGGCGTTGCATCACAGTAATAGGAAAAAAGTAACTAAATCAGTTGGTACGAGGGAGTGGGCTATTGCTGTGACAGGCATAAACATTATATTTTGTAGAAGAATGTAGATAACTTTGGATTAGGAAAGTGGGTGAACATTGTAAGTGGGGCTTGATGGGACATTCTAGTAGGAGCTTGGAAAACAGTAACTCCAAGAGCCACGTGGACTATGAAGGCCTAGCTGAAGAGGCTTCAGAGGTAAATATTATTGGCAGCTGGGCTAGAGACCATTCTTACAATATTTTCACAAAGAATGTGCCTTTTTTACTCTTCTAAGAATCTGCCTGAAACTTAATTGAAGAGTTTTGTACTAATTTCATTGGCAGAGGAGACTTTAAGACAGCCTACTGTGCCATGTGGTAATTAGTGGTCACTCAATGCAGAGAGCTACAATGAAAAGGAGCAAGTCAGACACCCCCTCCCCCCCCCAAAATACTACAAGATGTACTGTTTGAGGAGAAGAAGAACAACAGGAAATTTAATGTTGGAGCCTTGGTTTGTGTTGTAAGAAATAAGGAAAAATGGAATAAAAGGAGTGGTGCCCTCAAGGCAATGCCTCACCCACCTAATCCTGTATGAAGAAAAGGCTTAAGTCATTATCTGTTCCTAAAAAGTTAAAAAACATAGAATTTATGCAAATGTAATTTAAGGGGAGGCAAGATGCCTACTCAAGTGAGCAATAGAACTTGGCAGCCTTGGTCATGTGGTTTTAGAGTCATGAAGGATACAGGGATGAAGGGATTGTGGAATCTTCCTCCAAGATTAAGGAGAATCACTGATACTAAGTATGTATCAGGGGAGTCCATTCATGGAGGCCTAAGAGGTCATTGGGTGAAGCTGTAAATGTGAAGCCCGGATTGCATTGTAGATTTCAGGATGTCGGAGATGGAAAGAGCTAAGGAAAGCTTGAGAGAGCGAGTGGAACCAACTCAAGATAGAGAGGTACGTTGCAGTCAACAAAACTAGATAACAGCCATCTAAGCCTTTTGGCATCAGACGTAGAGCTATAGGATTTGGGGTTTGTCCCACTGAGTTTCAGTCTTGATTCAGTCTTTATTTGTTTACTATGCCTCCTTTCTTCTCTTTTGGAATGGTAATGTATATATTCTGTACCATTGTATGTTTGAAGTATGTAATGAAGTTCTTGACTACATTCTATACAATACTGAAGCTCAAGAAACATATTCTTCTTAAATTTCTAAATATTAACTTTCAAAATGTGTATGAATGTTTGCCTGCATTTATATCGGTATACTACATGAAGGCCTGGTGCCCACTGAGGCCAGAAGAGTGTGTTAGATACATGGAATTGACGTTATAGGAGGTTGTGATACCCAACATTGGTGCTGGGAACTGAAACTGGGTCCTCTACAAGAGCAGCAAGTATTCTTAACTGCTCAGCCAACTCTTTAGCTCCTGTATGACTTAGTTTCAGAGACATAGACAATTAACAGAATTCAAGTCCATTTTTTCCCCTGTGAACTGATGTTTTGAATTCTTAAATGCTGAGCTGTTTATTTTACTCCCACACTTACAAGTAGCTTCTTTATGGAACAGGCTTTGATGGAAGGTATAGGATGGAGAGGCTTCTTATCATGTAAAGAATAGATGGGAGCTCTTAGTCAGCTCCCCTGTTTCATGTAATATCTTCCAGTCATGTGTGAAGGACCTGAAAAGAGTTGGTTTCCTGCATCTTTATAGGATGATTCACCTCTTTTAGACTCAGCCCACATTTCCTCAACCTTTGTATCCTTAGGCTGAAAACTGCAGTTTAAACATGGCATCCCAATGAGTCAGGAAATGACTTCATTTCTTACCGAACTGCTTTCGCACTAATGGGAAGCCCTGAAATAGATGTGCCTCACATCCCTGCTGCAAGCCTTTGCTGTCATTTAGAGGAGCTATTGCTCTATCAGAATTCATACTGAAGCCTATTATTCCAGGGAGACAATTTTGTTATAAAGAAGCGATTTGTTATTTTAAGACTTGGCAAACAAGCATACGGGGTGGGGTGGGGGGACTTTATTTGGAGAGATGGCAATAACTCTCAGCGAGGTGTGCTTTTCCCTTACTTTGTTCTGCTTTACAGAAAGGGCCAGAATTTGGCACAAGCTAAAATTCTATAAAAGTAATTTATCAGGCTCTGCCAGTGTCTGTTTATTGCCCTTGAAAATAAACTGCCTTTTCGTTTATACACCTATGTGTGGTACTCCTTCTGTTGCCTAAATGGGACACAGTTAGGAGATATATTCAACAAAGCAGTGCAAATGCCTAGTGATCATAATCAGGAGTTGGTGAAATTGACACATGACAAAATAATTTGTACTAAGTTTTCCAAAGCCTTGCTATGTGTCCACCAGTGATTGTCCGTGCTGACTTATCATTTATTCAAAGTCTCATTGGAAGCAATTACAGACATTTTAGAATAGGCAGTCAAAATAACAAGTCATTTAGACCAGCAATTATGCATTATATGCAGTTGTCCTTTCTATTAGAAGATGACACTATTGATGCCACAACCTCCTCATGTTTAAAAAAATGTCGCTGAAAGATTGAAGTGTGACTGTCAGATTCTTCCCCTTGGATCACACATGCTGCTTTTCATTTTGCTGTGAACTCAAGTGGCAGCCTGCAGGCGTCCTGGCTTTTCTTTCCCACCTCTTAGCCTCATGGTCAGGGCCTAATTAGGCGTTACGAGCAGGCAAAGAACATACTTACAATGTCAGCTCATGTGGGAGATGGTTTAGAGGTCTCTGTGAGGGTTAGGGCTCCTGGGTGATTCTTGTGCTTTGACCCACTGGAGAAGCAGTCTGTAGCAGCCTGCTTGGCAGGCATTTCCCTTATGCTGTTAAAATAGAGATGCCCAAGTGGGGTTTTTTTTTTTTTTTTTTTTTTTTTTTTTTAACCAAGCCTGGTGTCCTTCAGACCTTCACATTGCTCTTTGTCTTAGTGGAGGCTGGGAAGACAGAGGATTTATTTGTCAAATTTGTATTTATGGAATGTTGCAATCTAACTGTGTTTAATGTTTTTGGTTGATTTGCAAAATGGGCTGTCTCCTTAAAAAAAATGTCAAGTTGTAAAAGACTGTATCTTTTACAGAGAAGCTGAGTTAATAAGGAACAGCTGGGGCCGAGTGATGTCATGTGCCACCTGCTTGAAAGGCCGCCCAGAGGCTCACACCAAAAGAGAGTGCTTCAGATAAGTGGGTTTTAAACCCATTATTATTTTTTGTATTTTTTTTTTTTTTGCAGAGCAACATTTTCATTATTGAGATCATCTCTAATCCCCCTGCCACCTCAAATACATCACAAAGATGCAGTCTGACTTGCTATGAATGATGTTACAGTGGAAAGTCTGGGACCCATTCAACTTTCCTACCCTAAACAACAGTCCTTGCAGTTCCTCCTTGGCATTGTAGGGAACAGAAATATAGAAAGCAAGTAGTGGGATGTGCATACCCCAGCAGTGACTCATTTGGGTGTTGGAAGAGTTACTGATGCTATTTATATTTATTTTCCTCTTATCTTTAAAAAGATTGGTTTTGGTTTTCATTGTTTTTTCTTGAGAGAGATAGAAAGAGCATGAAGTTGGCTGGGTACTGAGGTAGGGAGGATCTGAGAGAAGTTGTGGGAGAGGAAAGAGTATGAACAAAATATATTGTATGAAACATTTTAATTAAAAATTAAACTTATTTTTGTATACATAATACTGTAACAATGAGGTAACACATTGCAGAATGAACATACTGAATTTGAGAATGAAATACATCAACATTGAGGATAGATGGAGCCTGCTGCTGGTGTAGAAATCCAAAAAATGGCTTATGGGTGCATAGTAGGTTATTTGTAGATACGCTGCAAGGATGTGAGTGAATTCTTGGCATGGTATGCAACAGGATAGTGCCACTGGGCATGGGTGGATTTATATTTGGATACTGTGGTAGTACTGAATGGTAGCCCTAAAGATACCAGCCTCTACCTCCTTGGTCATATTAGGAAAAAGTTTTAAATGTGAAGTAACACAGCTTCTAAGAAACAAATACTGTATGTTCTCTCTCATATGTGGATCGTACCTTTAATTCTTAATATATTTGTATTTAATGTAGGTATATGTATTGTGGCAGGAAACTAGGAATGGACCAGTGATATAAAGAAATAGACCTTAAAGACAGAGGAATGGTAATACAAGGAGGTAATAGAACACCTATGATTTAACAGTGGAAGGGCTAATACTGGAGGTAGAAGGGTTTAAGCAACAATGGAGAGTAGAGAGAGAGGGGAGAGGATGCAGTGAGGCTAGCGTCAGCCAAAACTAAGAGTGCATGGAAATGCCTGTGGAAGCCCTCTACTTTGTAAAATAATGGGAAAAAAGTAATTAAAAAGAAAAAGGAGTCACCCAAGACTACCCGGATAATGACTGAATGCCGCTGTAAATTTCATTTAGAGGGGACATAGGGAGATTTGACACACACAGAGGAGATAATAAAATGAAGATATAGACAGTTATTGGTGCAATGCAGCCATAAACCAGGGAATGATTGTGGCTACCAAAGCCTGAAAGAGGCAATGAATAGATTGTTCCTTAGAACAGAAACCCTGTTCTGTACTTTTTATAACTAAATTTCCTAACCTAGTCTTCCTATCACAAGGACAACTCACAAATTTAAAAGCAAAATGGGTCTTGTTATGTGTTCAGAACTTTATTTTGATAATAAAATCATACTGTTTTTACTGGTTGTACTTTCTCTGTTCCACAATATGTTTCTATGGCTCATTTATAGTCTTGTTTAGCTCTAATTCAGAAGTTTTTATTGGCATATAACATTTCATTGGATGATAATATCACAGTTTATTTTTTCTATTGTTGAGAATATTTCTAGTTTTGGGCAATTATAACCAATGAACATTTTTTATATCTGTCCATGTATACCTATTAATGTGTATGTATGCATGTGTGTCTATGTGTGTATTTCTGATTAAAGAAACATATTTCTGCATGTTAGCAGATTATGCTGCACTGTTTCCCCAAATAATGGTTAAGTCAGTTTGCTTCAGCATCAGTGTTTGAAAGTTCAATAAGGAAAATACACTGAACTGCATGATCAGTTCACAATTTTTCCTTTAAAAGCTGTTACTTAAGTCCACTTTATATTGTTTTGTTTGTTTTTTTCCTTATTGATATGTGAGAGTTCCTTTTCTGTATGGCACAATAATACTTACAGATTGCCCCCCCTTTTACTGTTAAGAATGTATCTCAGATGATAAGGTCTTCATTTTAATGTAGTCAAGGTATCTTATGGTATTTTTTTCTGGATACCAAAGTAGTACATGTTTATTATAGAAACTTTAGAAACACAGAATAAATAGCACATGATTCAACTACCCATAGGATTATCATGGTTATCATGTCATAGGAGCATTCTCTAATGCTATTTATCACATGACCTTTCCTTTATATTTACTGGCACAGAAATGCACACATGTGCCGTTAGGGGGCATATAGCTGGGTGAGTCAGAAACAGACAAGATTATAAGTATATCTGATACTCTGTTATATGGATTCTGATATATGAATTTGCAGAGTACCATAGAAGCCAAGGAGGAGTGCTTGCTTCTAACTGGATTGGCTAGGAAGGAATCTATCCAGGAGATTCTATAAGCCAAGCAGTGGGGAAGAAGTAAGGATATACAGCTAAGGGCTCTTATGATATGATACAATTTCACATGGTATGATGTGGTAATCATATGATTACTGGAAGCTTGGGGGTGAAAACAAAGAGAGAAGGGATGATACTGAGATACTACACAACATTTGGAGACTATTCTATCTTCCTTAACTGCTTTATCTGCTTTCTTCCAGTCACTTCTGGTTTGATGGTATCCTCTCATAGCAATGCCAACAGTCAGGGCATTGGAAAGAACAAACAAAACCTAACACTTTGAAAGCATTCCTTCCTTAGAAGACAATGAGTTATTTTGTTTTCTTAATACTTGGCTGAAAATTGTCTCCTCTTAACCTTTAAGGTTTGATCAGGAAGAAATTACAGGACCTAGCAAGAGAAATAGATTGTGATGAGCTGTTGGGTGAAGATTTGGAGCATGTAAGGTAGGGCTATGTTTTTGATACCTAGAATAGCATGGATGACAAAGGCTAGACTTCAGAGGCAAACCACTTTACAAATGGGTATTGACTCTTAGCTCTGCCATTTTGTAGTCGTGGTGGACATAGACAAGTCAGGTCATCTTTCTGAGTCTTAATTTCCTCCTTTGTAGCAGAGAATGACAAATTAACTTAAGTTATTGTCATGCTTCCATGTAATACATATGCAACTTAGAAGAATGTTCAGTATTTATACCATCCATCTTTTCTGCTACTATTACTTACCTAAAACACAAAACAGAAAGCAAAAGAAAAACAAAATTCTCTCCTATCCTAGAAGTCACCATTTTCTGAATGTATTTTATGTAATGTTTTTCTTTCTTAAGGAACTAAGTTGAGGAGGATCAGAGGTGAGGAGGTCATAACATCTGTCCCAACACTGGGAGTAATTGGGACCAGTGGGACCCAGGCACACAGGAACTCCGGCAGCCCAGTGGCACAGGTTCCTTCTAGTCTGTCTGGGCTGGCACTCTGAGCACATCTTGGGCGCAAATTTTGCAACCAGTCCCACAACACCCAGAGGACGCTCCACTCCCAGGGGCTCTAACACACCCAGGATTACAAGATTCCAGAATCACAGGATCACAGAGACAGATTGACTCTGAGGAGTTCTGACAGAAGCAGGATCACAGGTAGGACAGGACCCAGTCAGATTTAGCCAGAGCAGGTAGCACTAGAGATAACCAGATGGCTGGAAGCAAGCATAAGAACATAAGAACAGAAACCAAAGTTGCTTGGCATCATCAGAGTCCAATTCCCCTACCATAGCAAGTCCCAGACACACCATCACACTAGAAAAGCACGATTCAGATAAAAAATCACTTCTCACAATGATGATATAGGACTTTAAGAAGGACAATAAATAACTCCCTCAAAGAAATACAGGAGAACACAGGTTAACAGCTAGAAGCCCTTAAA
>JADRCD010070870.1:0-20895 GCA_019843815.1 Montemys delectorum | reverse complement strand
GTGATTGAAACAACTCAACACTAAATTCTTCTAAGTTAATAGTTATACAGTTATGCCTAGGTAAACCATTGATATCCCCATCATTAGCCGTAAGGATAATGTAATTTTTAAATGCTTTAAGATTCCATCTAGACGGCTCAGTGGTTAATATAATTTACTGCTCTTTCAGATTACCTAGGTTCTATGCCCATACACAACAACTTACAACTGTATATGACTCAAGTTCCAGGAGTTATCTCTTCTTACCACAGTAGGTACTATGAATGCACATGGTATACAGACACTTGTCCAGATAAAACACCCATCCATAGAAAAATAATAGATTAATTTTAAAATGTTTTAAAATGATTTAATGTTTTATATTAATTCATCAAGAATGGCTACTGTCAAGTAAAGTTATGTATAAGTAACATTATACAAAGAGCAGATTATATATATATGCATATGTGTGTGTAACAATAGTATATAAAAAAGAGGCTATAAAAAAGAACAAGTGGGTATATGTGTGAAGGGTTGGGTTCGGAGGGAATTAAGGAAGTGATGTCATTATACCACAATCATAAAATTAAAGCAAAAATGAATATAAATAACAAATAGTGGTGAAAAAATTTACCCACTGTTAGTAGAAGTATTAACTTATGTATTGAGTCTAGCAATCAGTTTGGAGAATTTCTCAAACCTAAATACAGGTCCACCTTATAACTAGATATGTTGCTCCTGGATATGTTTACAAAGATTTTATATCCTACAATGTATTTACATGTTCACTCCTGCTCCTGTTTTAGTCACAATATCTAGGTGATGGAATTGGTCTTTATGTAAAAAAAAGTATTTTATTCAGTTGTAAAGAACCATGAAATTATGAAATTCACAGAAAATATATATAAACTGTATTATAGTTAGTGAGATAAAGATAGTACAGAAATGGTTTGTGGGTTATTCTCATATATAAATGTATTTTTGAATTTTTGTGATCTGTATCAATTTCAATAGAAGGTCAAAAATTACCTATAGAGAGCATAGGATAAGATGCCTTGAAGGAACTGGGAATAGTAGAATCCACGTGGTAAGTAAATAAGAGTAGGGGAATAGTGGAGTAGAAAATTTTAAGAGCATATGGGAATATAGGGCTGAGTTAGAAAAGGAGGAAAGAGAAAGGTTAACGAAAACTAAAGTAATGTAAGAAGTCTTAAGGAAATGCATACTTAAGATTGGAAAGAGTGGCTAATGGGTAATGTAGCACATTGCTAAGCCCAATTGTGTAAATCTGGTCCTGAGAGCTAGTAAAAGGAGAGAACTGATTCCTACAAGTTGTCCTATGTCCACCACAAATGTTCCAAGATAATGAGCACCCCTAAAACCAAATAAAATTAAATATAATTACAAAAATGGAATTTGAATGAATAATGCTGCTCTGAAAAGTTTTGGTTTATTCAACAAATCTCCACATCATCCTAGATCAAAGCATGAGATACATTCATGAGTTATTGGTTACTGTAGCTGAAGAGCTCACCCCTAAAAAATGAATTAAAATTAATACTCCAGACAGTTGCCATTGCTTTTGATTATTTCCCACTTTAGCTTTAATTCACAAACTGACAAATCCTAGAATAATCTGAGAGTAATATTGCTATGATGAACTATCTAGATCATACATGATGGTGAGTATAAATGCCTATGAGAAATTGTCTTAATTGTTAATTGATACGGGAGGGTACAACTAACCATAAGTGATAGCATCCCTTGACTGATAATCCTACTTTGTATAAGAAAGCCTATTGGAGCATGAGCCAGGGAACAAGTCCACAAAGCTGTGTTATGTCATGTTTATGCTTTTAAGTTGCTGCCTTGTCTTTCTTTAATGATATACTATGACCTAGAAGTATTAGAATGAAAATAGAGCAGATGCTCACCAGAACTAAATAGTAAGTTGCAAATCTGTTGATTTTAAAAATATTTTTTGGCTTCTTTATCAAAAATCTAGGGTTCATAGGCATGCGGGTTTATGTTTGGGACTTTCATTAAAGTCCATTGATTAGTATGTCTGTTTCTATACAAATACCATTCATTTTTTTTCATCACTAGTGCTCTATAGTACAGGTTAAGGTACAGAATAGTGATTCCTTATAAGTATATTTATTGTTCAGAATTATTTTGTCTATCAGATTTTTTTATTTTTCCATATGAGGTTAAGAATTTCTCTTTTTTAATTTATTAATAATTTCATTTGGTTACATTTAAAATGTAATTCCCCCTTCCTGGTCTCCCCTCCATGAAGCTCCCTCCCCTTTGCCTCTAAGATGATGTTACCCTACCTACCCACTCCCACCTCACCCCTTTAGCATCCCTCTTCTCTGGAGCATCAAACCTCCACAGGACCAAGTGTTTCCCTTGCTACTCATGCCAGATAAGGCAGTCCTCTGCTACATATGTAGTGGAAGACATGGAGAGGCTCATGTATACTCTTTGATTGGTAGTCTAGTCCCTGGGAGCTCTGAGGGGTACAGTTAATTGATATTGTTGTTCTTCTTATGGGGTTTGAATCCTCTTCAGCTCCTTCATTTCTTCCCTATCTCTTCAATTGGCATCCCCAGGCCAATCAAAGGATTTTTCAGTGTCTAACAAGGTAATAATGTAATTATTTTTACAGTGTCTAACAAGGTAATAATGTAATTATTTTTTCAGTTTGTTTATATAGTGGGTTATGTTGATATATTTCATATATGCATATTTCATCCCTACATCCCTGGGATGAAGCACACTTAACCCTCATTTATCATGTCTTTGATGCATTCCTGGATTTTGTTTGCAAGTATTTTATAGGTAAAATCACCAGCCTACAGATCTGGAAAGGATATTCCCCAGCCCTACCTCTGACAGAGGTCTAATATCCAAAAATTTACAAAGAATTCAAGAAGTTAAACACTAACAACCCAAATAACCCAATAAAAAAAGAGGTGCATAACTAAACAGAAAAGTAACTTCAAATGGGCTAAAAGCACTTAAAGAAATGTCCAAAGTTCTTATTAATCAAAATGCAAATCAAAGAAACTCTGAGATTCCATCTTCTACCCATTATATTGGCTAAGATCAAAATGTGAAAAGGTAGTACATGCTGACAAAGATGTAGAACAAGGGAAACACTTCTTCACTGCCGGCATGAGTGCAAACTTGTCTAACCACTTTGAAAATCTATTTAGCGGTTGCTCAGAAAACGGGGAATAGTTGTACCTCAAGACCCAGTTATACCCTTACTAGGGATCAATTGTGAAGAAGGACAGGCATGATGACCAGATGACCACGAAAATGAATAGGAATCTGCAACTGACAGGGGTGGAGAAGTAAGGGGCATCTCAAGGGCAAGAGAGAGACCTGGGATAAAGGAGGAGCCCAAGAATCAATGTGGTTGAATTTAGTTGTGACTCAAAGCTTTGGAAATATGGAATCTGAAGAAGCCATCTCTAGTAGCTAGGCAAGAAGCCCAATTAATCTATAGAGATACCAACTTACTCACAAAATTTACAACCACAAGTTCATCCTGTCTACAAGAAATATAGAAACGGGATAGAGCAGAGACTGGGGGAATGGTCAACCAATAACCAGACCAACTTGAAATTAATCCCATGGGCAAGTACCCTAACACTATTAATGGTACTCTGTTATGCTTACAGACAAAAACAAATTGTCTTCTGAGAGGTTCCACCAAGGAGCTGACTCAGACAGATACAGACACCCATAGCCAAAGAGCAGATGGAACTTTGGGATTTTTATAGAAGAATAGGAGGAAGAATTGCTGCCCCAAAGGAGATAATCACTCCAGCAGAAAAGAAACAGAATCAACTTACCCCTATCATTGGGGCTATCAGATTCTGAAACACCAACTAAAGAGCATACATGGGCTGGTACTAGGCCTCAACATACATATGTAACAGATGTGCAGCTTAGATTTCATGTGGTTGCCAAACAACTGAAAAATGGGCTATCACAAAGTTTTTGCCTGTCTGTGGGCCATGTTCTAGCTGGGCTGCCTTGTCTGACCTCAGAGGGAGAACAAGTACCTAGCCTGAAGTACCAGGGTGGAGGGATACCAGGAGGGAACCCACTCAGAGGAAATCAGGGTATAGAAAAATGTTTGTAGGAGCGAGTCACTGGTGGGGATGCAGTAAATGAAATATAAAATAAATAAGTAAACATAAAATTAAATTAAATTAAAAAATCATTTTCTATTGAGGCAGTGAGATAATTCAGTTGCTATGATATGATATTCCCTTCCAAGGCTAGTAAAAGGAGTTCTACTGTTAGAACTCAAATGGTGAAAGGAAAGGATGAAAGTCCACAAGTATTCTTCTGCAGTCCATACATATGAAATCTGTATCAAATGAATCTCTCTCTCTCTTTTCCTCTCAGTTTCTCTCTCTGTCTCTCTCTGTCTCTCTCTTCTCTCTGTCTCTGTCTCTCTCTCTTGGTAAATAAATGTAAAAACAAGTAATTATAAGTTAAAATATTATTATAGCATTTTCCTTCTTCCTTTGCTTTCCTTCAAACACTCCCATGCCCCCTCATTTCAACCTATCGCATATCCTCCATTATATATATTTTTTTTAAAAAAATTCATGGCCTTTTGGTCTTTGAATATATATTGAATATATAATATATTTGGTTACATTCAGGCTTTGAATATATATATATCTTTTGCATATATATGCACTCTCTCTATATATAGTGCATATATATGCACTCAAACATATAAAATATATTGTATATTTATATACATATATGTATTCAAATTTATATGTACAAATATATTCAAACACATATTAAATATATCAAAATGTATCAAAATACATTTCTCTCCATATATATGTGTATGTATATAAATATATATACATTTATATATATACATACTTATATATGTATATATACATATATGTCTATGTATATATATGTATACTTATATATATATTTCTGGGGACTCTTTAATGTTGCTTTTATGTGTATGTGTGTGTGTTATTCATGTATTGATACTTGGTATTAAATAAACAAATAAAGATGTCATCCCTTTGAAAGACTAATTCTTCTCTCAGTATTCTTTAGTTGACTGTAGGTTTTCATCTTGGATGGGGCACTTTAAAATTTCCTCTCAACATGTGTATTAGTGTCGTGCTTGTTCAGGTCTTTTTTAGGAAGCCATAGTATTGAAGTATCATAGATGAAGCTTCCTAGTCATTCATAGAAGACTCAGTTTCACAGCATATTTCCTACTATGGTGGATCTTACAATCTTTCTTCCTTTTCTTCTGCAATTTCCCCTGAGAGCTAATTGGAGGGGTTGTGATATAGTTGTTTCTTTGGGGATTAGATATCCCACATTCTAATTTCTTCTGTCTTCTACCAGGTTATATTTTTCTATAATTATCTTTGCCTTTTATAAAGAAAAGCTTCTTTGAAAAGTGGTGGAGATATACTTAATTGTTGGTATAAGGATGCATTCTATATTGTAGTTAAGAATTTGGCTGTTCATGTACTCTCATGCTAGTAGGTTCTACTTCAAGATCCATAACTTTATTAGGTCTGGGATGTTCGGTAGATTTTTTTGTAGCAGACAAGATTACTTTCCCACTGACCTTGTTTTAGTCTAATAAGGAATCTTTATGTTATTACCAAGATATAGTTCCACTATCATACCTTAAGAAGTATCTTGGCATAGTGTTGATTGCTGTGGTTCTGTGGCATCACAGCTGGGTAAGAATATTGATTGGATTCCTTTATTGACTGATTTCATAGTGCCTTCTGGTACTATGAAAGCTAAATCTCTAACTCAAAAGGACTAAAAGTGAAACTCTCTCTTATATATATATATCCTCAGGCAATTTAATAGTTTAATATCACGTACTCAGTTTCTTAGAGGTGAACATGTCATCCCAAGTTTTGCTGATGGGAACCAGTCATCCCTTATTTAAATTATTAAAGTAGAAATATCCGAAGGTCTGCCTAACTCATTTCTATACAACTTTAGGTTGAGATGAACAGTGCAGTTTATATTATACTTTAAAGACTAATTTATCTTCATATAATATATTTATTTAAATTAAATCCTCTATGAGATGAAATAACTGACATCAGAATGCCTAAAATTTGTAGAGACCATATTGCAAATATATGCAAGATAAAGTATTTATTTCAATATTATCTGACATCTGTGAGTTCCTTCACAAATTCTTATAAAGAGCCATTTCAATTTGAATGTTTCCTTTCTGAAGTAGAAATCACTGTCAATATTCCCTTTAATTCTAATATGTTGTGCTGGAACAATGGTGGCTCAGAGCTCAGGTGAGTGACCAAGAAATGACTAGTATAACCTAAGGCTCACAACATGAGCAGGAGCCCATGGATGATATTATCTGGGTGGCAGATGTGTGAAGATAGATGGCCCAGACAACTAGAGTAGAATTAAACTACCCAAACAATAACCCCAATGAAATAATTCCTAATAATATTCAACTATATTCATAGATCTAGTTTCTAGACCAATTATGATGATAGGCTTCCTCTGGAAGTTAATGGGAACAGATGCAGAGACTCACAGCCAAGCACTAGGAAGAGGAAGAGGGAGAAGAAAGACTTTAGGAAGTACAGGGATCAATGACACCATGGAACATGGGCCATTGTATCAAATAAACAACACTCAGAAGGACTCCCAAAAATTGAAGTGACAATCACATAACCTGCATGGGTCTAGTGTAAGTCCTCTGTATATACATTGTGGTTGTTTAACTTATAGTTTTTGTGACACCCCTAACAGTAGGAGAAGGGTTTTTTATGTGTCTTTTTCCTGCTCTTGATACCCTTTTCTTCCTACTTACCGTGTTTCCTTGTCCAGCCTTGACGTGAGGGTTTGTGCCCAATATGATTGCACCCTGTTATACTGTGGTCATTTGAGATCCCTGAAAGTGCTCCTATTTTCTGAAA
Source organism: Montemys delectorum (assembly GCA_019843815.1). Lineage (NCBI taxonomy): Eukaryota > Metazoa > Chordata > Mammalia > Rodentia > Muridae > Montemys > Montemys delectorum. The sequence goes on along the minus strand of JADRCD010070870.1, from coordinate 13,927 downwards.
GGAAATGATTCAGTGGATCTGAGGGAGAAGGGAGATAGGAATGGGGACTGGGGTAAGTAGAGATTCAAAAAGCTGTGGTCAAGGTGAACTACATGAGAGATTAAATAAGAAAAAGTAATAATAAAAGAGTTCTCTATAAAATGTTCAGATTTGAATATAATCATCTTCTAGGCAGCATTATAAGTGTTTTCAGATTCATTTAAGTTTTTACAAGTCTGTGAAGTAGGAACCATTATAACACTCAGTTTGTAGATGAAGTAAGTCGACTACAGAGCATATTTAATTCATATTTAAATATGGACACCATAAATCTCTTTGATATGCAGTGGTTTTTGCTGTTCCAAAAAGAAACACGAAAGTTACCAAGGTATTGTAGTTAGGACCTTGGATTCTAATGGCAATAATTCATTACATGGGAGTACAACATATCTCAAATATGATCTAGCTGCCTATCTGAAAGCTAATCTGAGTTAAGGCTAATAGGAAAAGATATTGATAAATGCTATACTTGATAGTTGGTCTTCATTGACATGTTCTATTTCAATTTTGGTTAATAAAGATTGTAAAAACTAAGTTAATACATTGAGATATCTTTAAAAATCTTGAAGATAACAACTAAACAATAAATCTACCTTAAATCACATCAGTCACAGGAGTCATATACATAGCAATATTTTTTCCATGAGTTTCTCTTTGATTATATAAAAGCCACCAATTACAATTTTGTCTTATGCATCTTGAAAAGCACAGATGGTAAGACAAAAATGAGAGATCATGTAACAGTGAAATTTCAAAATGCACTAGAAAAAGAGTTAAGAATGAGAAATACTGTAAAATGGTATATTTGCAGGTAATTATAGGTACTGAGTCTTTAATGTAAAAAGTTATGATAAAGGGAAGCTCTAGTTAGGATGTATTGTATGACAGAAGAATGTATTTTCTAAGATGGCAAAAAATAATATTGAGCAGAATCCCCATTAACACAGCAGTGGCTGCTATTAGATAATATGAATATAAGTCATAGAATACTTGAAATAAGTAAAAGTGGTAACATGTATCCTCAAAGACCTTCCATGATGACATATAGATAACATACATTCATCTATTAGCACACAACAAACAAAAGTTAATATCAAAATCAAAAGTTTACATCAAAATCAGAGGAAAAAATAACAAAATATCACTGCTCCAAATAAACATGTTTGGTGTTTCATTTTATTTTGCTTGACAGAGTACACATTTCCTATACACTGAAGGAAATAACAGAATATTGATGAAAAGTAAGGTAAAAAAGTAAAGTAGATCAAAGCATGCATATGCATGTCTGTATTGCCAGTACTTTCAAGATAAAGACAAAATTTCAGAGGCTCAAGGAGTACCTTCACTACATAATAAGTTTAGGCCATTTTGGGATGTATAGCAAGATATCTTTACAACCTCCTGCCCACAGATGAAAAGAGCACAGGGCATATTTTGATATTTGGCATAAATCTTCACTGTACTCAACATGATTTTTTTTGTAAACTATCTTATGTAACTAAATAACTTCACGTGTCTAATTGAAAAGTGAGTACAGCCTAGAGATATGTAAATGGTTGATGAATTTGGAAAAACTCAGGAAATCTTGTTCTTGACAAAATTTTTTGAGTACAGGTTGCAGATTTGGTGAATATATAAAATGAGTCCTATCATAAATATATATGTCTAAATTTAACACATTAAATACAAAGATATTTTCTCTCTCTCCTTCAGCAACAGTGATTTGAATTCAAAACATTATTCATAATATCTATGATCTAATATTAAATCAGTCTAGTCTCCCTCAAAAGGTATCCAAGTTTGTGAAGCAATCCCACTAAAATCAGGGATATAAAATTAACTCAAGCAAATCAGTGGCCTTACTCTACACAAAGGATAAAAAGACAGAGAAAGAAATTAGGGAAACAACACCCTTTACAATAGCTACAAATAATGTAAAATACCTTGGTGTGACTCTAGCTAAGCAAGTAAAAGATCTGTTTGACAAGAACTTCAAGTGTCTGAAGAAGGAAATTGAAGAAGATCCCAGAAGATGGAAAGATCGCCTATGCTCATGGATTGGCAGGATTAACATAGTAAAAATGGCCATTTTGTCAAAGGCAATCTACAGATTCAGTGCAATGCCCACCAAAATTCCTACTCAACTCTTCACAGACTTAGAAAGAGCAATTTGCAAATTCATCTGGAATAACAAAAAACCTAGGATAGAGAAAACTATTCTGAACAATAAAGGAAACTCTGGTAGAATCACCATCCCGGACCTTAAGCTGTACTACAGAGCAATTGTGATTAAAAACTGCATGGTATTGGTATAGTGACAGGCAGGTAGATCAAAGGAACAGATTTGAAAACCCAGAAACGAACCCACATACCTATAGTCACTTGATCTTTGACAAAGGAGCTAAAGGCATCCAATGGACAACAGACAGCATTTTCAACAAATGGTGCTGGCTCAACTAGCTGTTAGCATAAAGAACTCAAATTGATCCTTTCCTTTCTCATTGTTCAAAGCTCAAGTTCAAGTGGATCAAGGACCCCCACTTCAAACCAGATACACTGAAACTAATAGAAAAGAAAGTGGTGAAGAGCCTGGAGCACATAGGCACAGGGGAAATTTTCTTGAACAGAACACTAATAGCTTATGCTCTAAGATTAAGAATTGACAAATGGGACCTCATAAAATTGCAAAGCTTCTGTAAGGCTAAAGACACTGTCAATAGGACAAAATGGCAAACAACAAATTGGGAAAAGATCTTTACCAATCCTATATGTGATAGAAGGCTAATATCCAATTTAAACAAAGAACTCAAGAAGCTAGACTTCAGAGAACCAAATAACCCTATTAAAGAATGGGGTACAGAGCTAAACAAAGAATTCTTAACTGAGGAATACTGAATGGCTGAGAAGCACCTAAAAAAATGTTCAACATTCTTAGTCATCAGGGAAATGCAAATCAAAAGAACTCTGAGATTCCACCTCACACCAGTCAGATTGGCTAGGATAAAAAACTCAGGTGACAGTAGATGCTGGTGATGTTGTGGAGAAAGAGGAACACTCCTTCATTGCTGGTGGGATTGCAAACTGGTACAACCACTCTGGAAATCAGTGTGGCGGTTCCTCCGGAAATTCGACATAGTTCTACCAGAGGACCCAGCCATACCACTCCTGGGCATATACCCACAAGATGCTCCATCATGTAATAAGGACACTTGCTCCACCATGTTCATAGCAGCCTTATTTATAATAGCCAGAAACTGGAAACAACCCAGATGTCCCTCCACAGATGAATGGATACAGAAACTGTGGTACACTACACAATGGAGTACTACTCAGCTATTAAAAACAATGAATTTATGAAATTCTTAGGGAAATGGATGGATCTGGAGAATATCATAGTGAGTGAGATAATCCAATCACAAAAGAACACACTTCGTATGCACTCTCACAAAAGTGGATATTAACCCAGAAGATAGGAATACATGAAGTACAATCCACAAACCACAAGAAACTCAAGAAGAAGGAAGACCAAAATGTGGAAACTTAATTCCTCCTTAAAATGGGGAACAAAATACCTATGGAAGGAGTTGCAGAGACTAACTATGAAACAGAGACTGAAGAAAGGACAATCCAGCCTGATATAGCTGTCTCCTAAGAGGCTCTGACAGTACCTGACTAATACAGAAGTAGAGACTCACAGCCAATCATTGAACTGAGTACAGGGTCCCCAATGAAGGAGCTAGAGAAAGGACTCAAGGAGCTGAAGGGTTTGCAGCCCCTTAGGAGGAACAACAATATGAACTACTACCCTCAGAGTTCCCAGGAACTAAACCACCAAAGAGTACACATGGGAGGACTTATGGCTCCAGCAGCATATGTATAGTAGAGGATGGCCAAGTTGGTCATCAATGGGAGGAATGGTGCTTGGAAGGTTCTATGCCCCAGTGTAGTGGATTGCCGGGGCCAGGAGCCAGAAAGGGGGGGGGGGTGGGGTGGCGAGGAGGGGGGGGGGGAGGGTACAGGGGTTTGTTCTTGCTGTTGTTTTTTGTTTATTTTTTATTGTTTTTTTTTGAGGTGAAACTGGAAAAGGAGATATAATATGACATGTAAATAAAGAAAATATCTAATAAAAAAGGTATACTGTGAGACACACTGTAGCATACTGCAGTAGTTCCTGCCCCCAGGTTTCTGCCCTGTTTGAGTTCCTGCCCTGGCTTTCATTGAAGATATACTGTAATGTAGAATTATAAGCTGAAATAAACCCTTCCTCCCTCTCCCAAAAAAGGTATCCAAGTTTCTATGTGTTTTTATACATCCAGCAATCATGTCCAAAATCTATTAATAAAGTTACTGTAATTAGTGTACTTAGATACATTTTCTTCATAGGAAAACTTTGGCTTAATTTGATTTCAGAAATTAAGATCAACTTAATTACAGTAAATTATAATATCCACCATCCTCTGTAGAAGAAAGACTCTTTCTTTCTGATCTCTGTTTTAAACTAGGCCCTCTTCAAAATTAAGCTTCCTTAGGAACTCTTGATTTTAATAATGACTTTTCTTTTCCCAAATATTTATATATAAAAACACTCAAAACATTCTAATATTGATACTCTCAATTTAGAGTAGTTTGTTGTAACTCTGATTATATTTTAACTTTTGAAATGTCAGAAAATCCAGTGCTATAGTTGATAGTTTAAGAACCATTGCGGAAATAGTTGCTTTGTGTACAATATTCTAATCTTAGAAATTAATTATCTTGTAGTACAAGTTTCTTGTCTTTGAAGAGTATAATACAAAGAAGACAACTTTTAAAGTTTATTGTAAACATTAGAATAACTTATACATTACTGAAGAAAAATTCTTGTATATTCTGAACTCTCAAGATTAGGTTCCAACAATATATACTGATACTGTCAAAATGCATTACATGTTTGCAAGACAATTCTACTTTGTTATTTATTAGAAATAAAATCAATGAAAACATAAATAGATGTTTCCATTTCCGTCTTTAATAACATGGCCATAAATTATATACTTTAATCCAACTGATAAACACCAAATAAAATTCACCATAATTTGGAAAATTGTTACCTTTCCATAATGATAGTCACTGAATGTATCCAGTAAATTCCAATGCTGTTTTCTAGATATTTAAAATATACTCTGTTTTCAATGTCTGGAAATATTTTTATTAAAATGGGAAACAGTTCTGTTTAAAAAATGTTATCTCTGGAAGCAAGGTCATCTTTTATTTGAGACACTAAAATAAGCTTGAGACAAAAATGAAAATAAGAGAATCATGACAAGTAAACAAACCAGACCATTCCTTGATAATAATAGAATAGATTATTTATCATTTTTAGATAGTGCAAATATTAAGGCTTTAATGATTTCTCAGTAGAAAATTGCCATTGATGATTAACTGATAATGAAAATTCAACCTGCTGAGCCTGCTGAGATAAGATTATCAGTTTGAAGCAATACTATTCTAATTTATGAAAATAGCATAAGGAACTGGTGACATTCTTTATGGTAAAGAGGCATCATTTGTCTTGTTGCAGCTAATTTTACTAGAAGATATATGAATCTTTCTCAGGAAAACAATTTTTTCTTGTATGTGTTAATGTACTTAGTTCTTTAAACATCCAAGTTTAAAGAAATACTGGCTAGTTTTCACACTGTCTTAAACATCTGACATAAACAAATCGGAGAAGAAAAGATTGGTTTTTCATTTTCAAATTCTGAGCTTTCTTTCCATGGCATTGTGACTTCACTACTAGAACACAAATGTAGAAACATGTAATGTTATAGAACTGCTCAACATATTGCAACAGAGAAAATGAACAACAAGTAACAGCAAAGGAAAAAGACTCGTCCTTCTTTATAGTCAAAAAAAAAGTTGAGCAAACTAAAAATATAGACATTTTCAACATAAATATATATAAGTATTATATATATATATATGTTTAAAGTATATATGGAAGAAATAATTGTCATGAGTAATTATATCTTACATTTTATGTTTTATGATCTCTATAAGGATTCTGAAAATCATTTTAGGTATTTTAATTTTAAAGGGAAACAATTTTTGTATGTAAATTATACTCTAATATAATAAAATTTTACATTGTTTTCCATTTTTATCCTAGTTCTTTAAGATAATAATAATAATAATGAATAATGTTGATTGAATAATTTATTTTAAGTAGGAATTTTGTGAACCCTATTAGATTTATTTTCAAATAAAATCTGCAGGTTATGTTTACTGTTTAAACAATTATAGATAAAAATCTTCCTACACAAATTACAAAGAAGTAATTTACTAAATGTCAGATTCTTAAAGTGTTGTAATGCCTGATTTCAAACTCATATATATTAAAAATCTATGCCCTTAATCACTACCCTATACCTTTTTACAAAATTAGATAGATTTTGTTAATGTATCTACCAGATTTCAGTTTGATAAATTTATTCATACAGTTTAAGTATCTAGAATTAGTGTCCTTTTTCTTGTTTTTCCCTGATACAATAAAAATTCCTATTAATAGAGCTTATTTAAATAAATTGTATATTCCAGGACATGGAAACTTTCTAGATACCCACTGATTGATGAATAATTATTATAAACATGAGACATATAAACAATATTGTTTTATTCAATTGTAAAGAAAAGATAACTTTATATTGAGTCAGGTAATCCAGGTTTAGAAATACAATATTTGCATATTCTCCCTCATAAGTGGTTCTTGGATTTGATATCTTTTCAAAGTTGTTACATCTTTTTCTATGTTTGTACATATATTAATAAATATATCAATGCAGATTACTCAGTTGTATAATATTACTTGTTTTTATGTTTATAGGACCAAAAATTTGGTGTGATCTCTATTGAAGATTAAACCTAATTATTAATACCCCTCTTCTAAAATTGTCATAAAACATAGCACCAATCTATAATTTCAGCAAAATGATTGGTAAAAATGGAACAATCAATCTATGATTATGAGGCTAGCTATCTTGGAATATACCACATGTAACTGAAACTATTTGTAATGTCCTGCCTCACCAAGGTGAGAATGGAGAACAGATTTCCTAAAAAATTTATGTCTTACTTACATATATGCACTTAGGCTTATCTGCAAGTACATACAATAAACAAAGAGAACTTTACCAAAAATGTATTATTTAACTTCTTTAAAATTTTTCTGCATATTTTCTTGTTTATATAAATAGAAAAAAACCATGATTTTCTTGATATAAGGATGCATTTACATGATTTATGATAAAACTCTTCTGTTGCAATTGTTGCATAAATATAAATCCAAATTACTTTATGCATATATGTGTATATATTACATATGTGAATATATAATAATTTCAAGCTTCATTTATATAACTTGGTATACACACATACATATATATATATATATATATATATATATACACGCTTGTAATAATGTTAGAACTCATTTGTATGCATGTACAAGCATCCACAAATATTTATATTCATGTAGAGATAATATTTGTAATATTCAAACTGTGTATTTAAAACTCAATATTTCAAGAGAAACCTTTTCAAAACAGACATTGTCTACTCTTAAGAGAGTTGTAAAAATGAAATAAAATAAAATAAGATAGCACTGTAAAAATGAGCTGGGGAAATGAATTTAAATATAGCAATATATTTTTTTGTCTTAAAAAATGTTCCTGTTCTTCTGTGGCACTCATTACATTTAAAGTTGTTAGTACTCAATAATATCTAGTGGCAATCATAACGGTCAACATAGTATTCATGAGATTTAGTGTAAAAGAAATTATGGAAATGTTTCCTGGTGTTTTCATCCAACCCAGTTATATAGAGTTGGATAAACTATTACAAACCGTGCTTGATTTACCCTTTACTTTTCCTTAGCTAGATTATTTTGTCCAATAGGAACTTCTATGTTGATATTAAAAATACAAATTTCCTGAAATTTTTGTGTATAAAGATAATCCACTGGGAGAACCATGACAGATTTAAAAAGAGAACACATATAGTTAATTTTAAATGTTCAAATTATAATGTTATTATAAGTTGGTTAGTATATTGGGTATGGTTGTAATATAATTACAGCATGGTTTGAAAGCATGGTATATGTATCAGATTTTTTTTCATGAGTTGCTCATAAGCACCTAGTCTCATACTATATCATACATATGATCAAATTATAGCATCCTGGAAATGCTATAAAGTATCTCATGTTTTTTTTATTCTTTATCTATCAAATGTGATTGGTAATACAAATAAACAAAATTAGTTTTATAATAGATAATGTCATAATTGTTTTGATTAAGATACCATACATTTTACAAAGAAAATCTTCCTTCTCACAGCTATAGAGGACTAAAGTTCCCAAGCATATTATCAGCAAATATTTAATATGGTGAAGACTCTACTTCTGGTTTGCAGACAAATATTTTTTTTCCTTAGTAACTTCATATAATGAAAAAAAGAGAATGAAAGAAAGCTCTTTTTAAAATTTTCTCCTAATGGCACAAGAACACAACATTCCCTCTTTTCTCCCTCTAGTGCTTTGCAAATGCCCTAACTCTAAAAGTCATCATTTGGGAGACTTTGACTATATCATATATGATTTGAAAGTACACAAACATTCAGTTCAAAAAGAATGATGTTTGTCATAAGTAATGAGTAACTGGTACTAACTTATATTTTCTTAGCCTAATTCAGAACAATCTCTACACAGTAGCCCAACAATAATATTGAAGAAATATTTGAGTACTTGAGACTTACAAGGCAATTATTCTGTAGATGAATCTTTAAAAAGCCATGTATCTAATTTATAATTATATATAAGTATATAAAATACAAAACATAAATATATTTTTAAAACTAGGTAAAAATTTCAAGATTGTCAACTCTGTGTTATATCCCATAGTAGAAATTTTGTTTTGAACTCCAATGTGAAATCTGGATAATGAAGTATGAAATGAAATATATGTTGCATAATGTCTATTAAAACCAAAAACTGATATTTGATAAAATAAATCATTCTTTCTCTCTTTCTTTCTTTCTTTCTTTCTTTCCTTCTTTTTTAAATTTAATTTAATTTTATTTTATTGGTTTTGTAGAAAGCAATTGATCTCTTGATAAAACTCTCTTTCTTAAAAGTAGGATTTATTTAGAAAGAGCTGATCAATCCAAGTCAGGCTCAAGTGTGTCATTGGCAATGTATGAATACTAATTTATCATAATTGATCCCATATTCACATATAAGTCCTTGAGAGTAAGTATGAGGAATTCTTTCTTATCACTTTAGTGAGTAGCTCCTCCAGCCAAGCGCATGGTTATGGATAGATCTGCATGTAAAAGTTTACATTATTAATTTAAACCAAATTCAATATTAACTAAAAAACAGTAGAAACAATGAATGGTTTAAAACCTACACAGGCAAGTTTGGAGCCAGGAAATAAAAGCAAAATCTTTGACAGAGAAATTTGCAATTTAGAGTAAAATACTTTTTAGAGTATTTTAAAGGTCTATCAGCTAAATTTCTCTGAAACCTGGGAACAAGATTAAAACTGTGTATGTTATAAAAGTATCTATTTGTGTGAGGAGTGTGTACCTGTGCATTTGGAGTCCAGAGGAAGGCATCAGGTGTCCTGATGCAGTACTCCCTCTTATTTATTTTAGAAAAAGCCTCTTGGTAGACCTGGAGTTGGGATGTTAACCAGCAAGACTCAGCAACAATTTTGTCTCCATCACTTCCACCTAGTAACTCTCCTATTCATCAGTGAGTTACAATGCATCCAATCACAACTTTTATTTGGTTCTGGGATCCAAACCCAGGTCCTCATGGTTCTGCAGCAAGTGCTATTACTCACTGAAACATCTCTACATGTAGCTATTACATTCTGGTATTTAATATTTCCAGAGGTAAGAGGCAGTGCTGGGAAGATGGTTTAATAGAAAAAAATGCTTGGTACATGAGCATGAGTACCAGAGTTCACATCCCCAATTCCCACATAAAGGCCAAGTGGCAAAGCAGGCTACCTATGACCCTGGCAATTTGGAGACTGGAAAATATTCCCTTAAAGTAAGATGGATAGCTAGACTAGCCAAGTCTGGGAGTTCTGGGTTCAGTGAGAGACTTTGTTTCATGGTGTCATCTTTTGGACTATAACACACACACACACACACACACACACACACACACACACTTATATATTTCTTTATTTTATGGGTGTGAGTGTTTTACCTGCATGAAAGTGAGGTCACCAAATATGCCTGGTATCTGTTTTGGACTATAACACACACACGCACTGGAACTGGAGTTACAGATCATTTTAAGCAACCATATGGGTGGGTGCTAGGGATCCAAGTTCAGTACTCTGTAGGAACAGGCAGTGCTCCTTTTTTTTAATTACATATTTTCTTTATTTATATTTCAAATTTTATCCCCTTTGCTGGTTTCCCCTCTGGAAAAAAAAACTTATTCCCTTCCCACTCCCACTGCTTACCAACCCACCCTCTCCCTCTTCCTGGCCCTGGCATTCCCCTACACTGAGGCATAGAACCTTCACAGGACCAAAGTCCTCTCCTCCCATTGATGAATGACTAAGCCATCCTCTGATACATATGTAGTTAGAGCCATTGGTCCCTCCATGTGTAATATTTGGTTGGTGATTTAGACCCTGGGAGCTCTGGGAGTACTAGTTGATTCATATTATTGTTCCTCCTATGGAGCTGCAAATTCTTCAGTTCCATGGGTTCTTTCTCTAGCTCTGTCATTGGAGACCCTATGCTCAGTCTAATGGATGACTGTGAGCCTCCACTTCTAGTCAGGCACTGGCAGAGCCTCTCAGGAGACAGCTATACCAGGCTCCTGTCATCACCCACTTCCTGGCATCCACAATAGTGTATAGGTTCGGTGGTTATATATAGGAAGTATCCCCACGTGAAGCAGTCTCTGGATTGTCCTTCCTTCAGTTTCTGCTCCATAGTTTGTCTCAGCAACTCCTTCTATGGATATTTTGTTCCCCATTCTAAGAAGGATCGAAGTATCCACACTTTGGTCTTCCTTCTTCTTGACTTTCTCGTGGTTTGTAGATTGTATTTTGGGTATTCTGAGCTTCTGGACTAATACCTATTTATCAGTGAGTACATACTATGTGATTCTTCTGTGATTGGGTTACCTTACTCAGAATGATATTCTCCAGATCCATGCCTTTCCCAAAGAATTTCATAAATTTATTATTTTTAATAGCTGAGCATACTCGATTGTGTAAATGTACCACATTTTCTGTATCCATTCCCCTGTTGAGGGACATCTGGATTCTTTCAAGCTTCTGGCTATTTTAAATAAGGCTTCTATGAACATAGTGGAGCATGTGTCCTTACTACATGTTGGAGAATCTTTTGAGTATATGCCCAGAAGTAGTATTTCTGGATCCTCAGTTAGTACTATGTCCAATTTTTGGATGAACTACCAAACTGAATTCTAGAGTGGTTGTATCAGCTTGCAATCTCACCAGCAATAATGAAGTGTTGGATTGTTCCTCTTTCTATACAATCTCTCAAGCATCTGCTGTTACCTGAATTTTGATCCTAACTACTCTGACTGGTGTGAGGTGGAATCTCAGGGTTGTTTTGATTTGCCTTTCCCTGATGACTAAGGATATTGAACATTTCTTTAGGTGCTTCTTAGCTATTCAGTATTCCTTAATTGGGAATATTTTGTTTAGCTCTGTACCCCATATTTTAATAGGGTTATTTGGTTCTCTGGAGTCTAACTTCTTGGGTTTTTTGTATATATTGGATATTAGCCCTCTATCAGATATAGGACAGGTAAAGATCTTTTTCCAATCTAGGCAGATGGATCAATGGAATAGAATTGAAGACCTAGAAATGAACCCACACACCTGTGGTCACTTGATCTTTGACAATGAAACTAAATCCATCCAGTGGGGAAAAAAAGATAGCATTTCTAACAAATGATGCTGGCTCAACTGGCGGTTAGCAAGTAGAAGAATGCAAATCAATCCATTCTTATATCCTTGCACAAAGCTCAAGTCCACATAGATCAAGGAACTTCACATACAGATAAACTGAAACTAATAGAAAAGAAAATGAGGAAGAGCCTCAATCACATGGGCACAGGGGAAATTTTCCTGAACAGAACACCAATAACTTATACTCTAAGATCAAGAACTGACAAATGTGACTTCTTAAAATTGCAAAGCTTTTATAAGACAAAGGTCACTGTCAATAGGACAAAATGTCAACCAGTCAGTGCTCCTAACTGCTGAACTATATCATCACTTCTCTTCAGTATTGAATCTTTGCTTTAGTTTTAACTGACAAAGTTGTATATATAAACACTTCTTCATGATCAAATCTGGACAATTAATGTGTTCTTTATTGAAAACTTTATCTTTTCCATTGAAACTTTTTGATGGTAAAATTCACAATGCTATCTTCTGGCTTTTTCATTTATTTACTGTTATTATTTTTTTTCATTTTTTACACTCAAGATTTTATTCTCCTTCCTTCCACCCTCTGACTGTCCCACATTCCACACCTTTCCCCACCCTTCCTTTCTTCAAGTGGATATCCCTACTCCCCACCAAACTTGACCTCTAAATTCCCTAGGGCCCTTGAGTCTATTGAGGGTTAGATGCATTGTGGGGCAGTGGGCAGTTCTGACAGCCGGAGTCCAGTAGAGCAGCCACCTTAGAGCCCCATAGACCCACTGAACAAAGTAAATTTGTTCACAAGGGACGGTAGGAGTTCAGTGTTAGCTCTGAGACCAATGGCTCAGATTTCAGCCCAGACCCCTCACAGCTGCCCCTGCAGGAAATGTGTGCTCTATCAGGCAGACAATGTCTCAAACTCCCAGCATTCTAGTTGGACCTTATACACAGTCATCTGGCCACAAGCCAGGCATGCCACGTCCTATACAATAAAAAGGGTGGTTTGCCCCCTCCTCACTCTCTTGTTTTCTCCCCTTATTCTTACTCTTGTTCTCTTACTTCCTCTCTCTTACTCTCCTACTCTTCTCACTCTCTTGTTCTATTACTCTCCTACTCTTACCCCTTTCCTCTTGCTCTCTTACTCTTTCCCTCTCTCTCTCCTTTCTCTGCTCTTTGTTATCTTCTCTGGCATTCTCCCTCTCCTTTCTCTCTCTCTCCTTCCTCTTTTCCTTCTCTTTACTTAACCATATTCTATCTTTCCTACAATAAAATAACTCACTCATACATTGCCTACTTTTTTTAGTTAGATATTTTCTTTATTTACATGTCATATGATTTCCCCTGTCCCTGTTTCTACTCCAAAACAAACAAACAAACAAACAAAAACAAGAACAAACCCCTGTTGCCTCACCCCTCCCCATGCTTGCCATCCCACCCTCTCCCACTTATTGGCCTTGGAATTCCCCTACACTAGGGCACAGAACCTTCACAGGGCCAAGGACCTCTCCTCCTATTAATGTTCGACTTTGCAATCCTCTACTATACACATGCTGCCAGAAAAATCAGTCCTACCATGTATAGTCCTTGGTTGGTAGTTGGGTCCCTGGGAGCTCTGAGTTAGTTCATATTGTTGTTCATCCTAAGGGGCTGCAAACCCTTCAGCTCCTTGCATCTTTCCTCTAACTCCTTCACTGGGGACCCTGTACTCAGTTCAATGGATGGCTGTGAGCCTCTACTTCTATATTAGTCAGGTACTGTCAGAGCCTCTCAGGAGATAGCTATATTAGACTGGCTTGTCCTTCCTTCAGTCTTTGCTCCATGGTTAGTCTCTACAGTTAAGGCACCGTGCAGCAAACTGGTCAGCACTGGGAGACAGAGAGAGAGAGAGAGAGAGAGAGAGAGAGAGAGAGAGAGAGAGA
>JADRCD010070868.1:0-14401 GCA_019843815.1 Montemys delectorum | reverse complement strand
TTTTTTTTTTTTATAGATTTATTTCATTTGTATGAGTACACTGTAGTTGTATAGATGGCCATGAGCCATCATGTGGTTGCTGGGAATTGAACTCAGGACCTCTCCTTGCTGCGGCCCCACTCGCTCCAGCGTAATTCACTGTAGCTATCTTCAGACGCACCAGAAGAGGGTGTCAGATCTCATTACGGATGGTTGTGAGCCACCATGTGGTTGCTAGGATTTGAACTCAGGACCTTCGGAAGAGCAGTCAGTGCTCTTACCCACTGAGCCATCTTGCCAGCCCTGAATGAATGTTTTTATTTTATTCATTCATTTATGTACTTATTGTTTAGAGACCCAGCTCATTATGCATGTAGCTGGCCTTAAACTTGTGATTCCCCTGCCTCCATCTCTCCAGTGCTTGGATTAGACATGTGTGACCTGTAATTGTTTTTAAAGTCTGAAGAAACACGAGGGAAAATAAAACCAGAGGGCTTGAACTTTACATCATGTCTAAGTGATGAATTCTCTTTTGCTTGAGAAGAGATGGCAAGAAGTCTGATATTTTGAAATCACATTAAAACCAAGTTTCAGTGCCTTACACTCGGCCCTTGGGTAATTCATTTTGTTAAATGTGTCTGTGGAGGAGCCGGTTTCTTTCAAACAGAATCACTTAGATGTCTAATTGGAGGGCAGATCCCTCTTTGGCCATTTTTGTGTGCTGAACACAGTCAATGCCAAGCCTCTCCAAGATTATTTACTTACTCCAGAGAGTGAAAAGACGCCGTCGTCTGTGAACCATGGGGCCTTATTCTTTGCCTGCATATCATGTTGATCTTTCTCCGTCTTCTTTTTCTTTCTTTTTTTAAAAGAAAAATCACAAGAATATATAAAAGTTTTTGATGAATAGAACCTTACATTTTTAGGAGAAAATGGCTGGAGCAGTCTGGGGCTTGGGGCCGCCTGTTGCTCTTCAGTGAAAGCTTCCCACAGCCGTGGCTTTATTCCCCACACGCTCAGTGCCAGGATTTACATGACCGCCGTGGGGAGGACAGCTGGATTTAGCATAAAGAAGAATAACTGCCTTTTCCCTGGGGAGAGACAAAAAGGATAAGTGCATAAGGTACAGAGACAATATTATCGAGAATTATATTTCTGCTCAGCTCTTTTATTCCCTCTGAATCCTGGATTCTGTTGCAAATAACAAAAGCAAGAAACCAGTTGGCCTAAAGCCAAGGTGTGGGATTGTGGAAGACTAGACAGCCCTCACTGTCTGAAGGTTCTGCAGCTATGAATCAATCAATCATAGGCTGAAAATGATTTTTAGAACTCATCTGTACTGAGTGTGTAGATTTTTTTCTGTATAATTCTCTAAACAATACCACATAACTACTAAGGTGCCATGCATATTTTATTGGGTACCATAAGTAATCAAGAGATGGCTTAAAAGGTACAGGATGTGCGCATCATTTACAAGGGACTTAAGCATCTTTGGATTCTTGTGTCTGTGGGGGGCCTGGAATCCTATGGATAACAATGAATTCAGTATGAGAAAAAATGTGCTTATTAATGATAGTTCTATATTATTTGGGTTTATTTTTTGTTTGTTGAGATTGACAAGAAGCATAAATTAGTAATGATCTGAATTAGAGAGGAAAAGAAGAATTTCTGTGAGAATTCTTCCTAAAACACAGGAGGTACTTTATTTGTTTGACTTTGTTGTTGTTTGGTTGTAGTTTGTGGTTGTGTTTTTAAAATATTTATTACTCAGATATAGCTTTGGCTTTTTTCTTATTTTACACTTGTAAATTTATTTTGTCTGTGTGTCAGGCGTGGGTGTGGTGGTGGTGGGGCTTATATGCGTCCACACATGTGGAAGTCAGATAACAACTTGTGAGAGTCAGTTCTCCCCCTCTACCATGTGGTACCTGGAGTTTGAACTCAGGTGGGCAGGCTTGGCAGGCAGCAGTTGTCTTTACCTGCTGAGCCATCTTGCAGGCCCAAATTTTGCATATGCATAGTGACCTTATTTACTGGTGACCTGACACACACAGGTGAAGCCAATGATCTCAATAGGTTCTTTGGAGTTTCCTAGCTAGCCACCCACACATAGAACTCTGTTGTTTGTTTTAGTTTGGTTTCTCTGTTCCTGCAATAAAACACTGACCAAAAGCAGCTTAGAGGAGGAAAGAGTTTGGTCTACACTTCCTTATGCCAGTCTCTTATGGAGAGAAGCCACGGCAGGAGCTTGGGGCAGGAACCTGGAGGCGGGAACCTGGGGGCGGGAACCTGGGGGCGGGAACCTGGGGGCGGGAACCTGGGGGCGGAATACAGAGGCCATGGAAGATGACCTCTTATCAGCTAGCTTGCTCTGGCTTGCTCCACTACCTTTCTTATACACCCCAGGACCACCTGCCTAGGGGTGGCAACATCTGGGTTTGCTCCCATCAATTAGCCATTAAAAAATGCTCTACAGACCGTGCCCACAGGCCAATCTGCCGGAGGCAACTCTAGTTGAGGCTCCTTCTTCCTTAGGGGTGCCAGTTCGACTGCCAAGATTAAACTCCACATCATCCCTGGAGCCTTTTATTCTTTCCCCCAGTTTAAGGGCTGAACATCTAAACAGAAGTGGTGAGAAAGTTCACAAAACCTTCCAAAGTTTTTAAGGTCTCGTGATTATAACATTTGCCATTAGATTCTTTTTTTTTTTTTTTAAGTCTTTTTTTATTTTTTTATCTGAATTTGTTGTCATTTAAAAACATATTTTAAGCCAGGCAGTAGTGGTGCACACCTTTGATCCCAGCACTTGGGAGGCAGAGGCAGGCAGATTTCTGAGTTCGAGGCCAGCCTGGTCTACAGATTGAGTTCCAAGACAGCCAGGACTACACAGAGAAACCCTGTCTCGAAAAACCAAACCAAACCAAACCAAACCAAAACAAAACAAAACAAAAACATATTTTATTTGTTTGTTTGTTTTTTTTGGTTTTCCGAGACAGGGTTTCTCTGTATAGCTCTGGCTGTCCTGGAACTCACTCTGTAGACCAGGCTGGCCTCGAACTCAGAAATCCGCCTGCCTCTGCCTCCTAAGTGTTGGGATCAAAGGCATACGCCACCACCGCCCGGCAAAAACATATTTTAAGTAAATAGAATTAAGTCACATTCTTGTTTCCCTTTTGTACCCCAACTCCTCCCAGAGACCCTCCCTTCAATACCTACAATATCTTTTTGTCATATTCCTTAAAATTTATAAAATATTGTAACAAAAATGAGTATTATAAAAGTTGTTTGATATAAAACAACAATCAATTTAACAGTCTTATGTAGACACTCGTCTACAGCAATACTGAAAATACATACGTTTTTCTCAATATAAATTTTAAATAACTTCAAACATATTAACTGTATATTTCAAAATAATGCATCACTACTAGTATTTTCTTAAATGAACATAAATATATAAAGTCTTTTTGTTTGTTTGTTTGTTTTATATTTAGTAGAGTTTAAAATCTTGGCTCTTTCTTTGGTACAAGCCCAAAATAAGAACAATTTTTAGACATTGGAGTTCATTGTAATAAGGCTGTACTTCAATAACCTTCACATCACCAAAGAATTTTACCTCCATTGTAGCTAAGCTGAGAGTTCTGCTGCACCGAGGAATGAATTATAGGCACGATTTTTGGATACAGACTTCTTGCTATGGTCAAAGCTATTTGACTTGAGTGAGTGACTTTGTTCTCACCCTACGGAGAACAGGTTACATTCATTTAAGAAATGGTGTGTGTATTAAGATGGTCTATCCATAAAGTCATTCACCAAGTGTTTCAATGAACAGTGGTTCTGTTTGGAGGGTGGCACAGACATTAGGTAAGGGTAAGAATTTGGTTCATTAGCTGTGATTAATTTTGAAAAGCATTCATCTCAGAGAAATAGTAACTTATAAAGTCCTCCTCTTCAAACTTGATGCGAGAGTTACAAACGTCAAGCAAAGCATTCAGTCTCACTCTTTGTTGTTATCTTTCCTACAAGCCACCTCCCAAGTTAATTGTCTATGTCTCCCTTGGGTATATAAATACTTTTGAAATATATAAGCTGATCTGAAAACCATAGGATAGTGTAAAAACATGAAATAAACAATACTACTAATAGTGAGGTTGAAATAGGAGAAGCAAGATCTCAAGACCATTATGTTGTACACAGCAAGACACTGTCACAAACAAACAAGCTGAAAGTGTATATAGATTGTACAATATTGGACCTATTTCTCCAATTAACAAATTAGAGAGACCATTGAATGACAACCAACAAATTTCTAATTCCTCATATTTTTGGATTTCAATTAGGATATGTTGGTAATAATAATTTTCATATTAAGATATTAAGAAAAGGTAATTGTCACTTCCTGTTGTTTTTGTTGTAAGAGGTAGAATTAGGTTTGTGTGGATTTGTTGAAAGATTACTTTCTTGCTTCTACTAGGGTGTAGTTTTGCTTCTTATGTTGATGTTTTCTATCTATTATCCTTTGTAGGGCTGGATTTGTGGAAAGATATTGTGTAAATTTTGTTTTGTCAAAGAATATCTTGTTTTCTCCATCTATGGTAATTGAGAGTTTTTCTGGGTATAGTAGCCTGGGCTGGCATTTGTGTTCTTGTAGGGTCTGTATGACATCTGCCCAGGATCTTCTAGCTTTCATAGTCTCTGGTGAGAAGTCCGCTGTAATTCTGATAGGCCTGCCTTTATATGTTACTTGCCTTTTTTTCCCTTACTGCTTTTAAAATTCTTTCTTTGTTTAGTGCGTTTGGTGTTTTTATTATTATGTGACAGGAGGAATTTCTTTTGTGGTCTAGTCTATTTGGAGTTCTGTAGGCTTCTTGTATGTTTATGGGCATCTCTTTCTTTAGGTTAGGGAAGTTTTCTTCTATAATTTTGTTGAAGATATTTACTGGCCCATTACATTGGGAATCTTCACTCTCTTCTATACCTATTATCCTTAGGTTTGGTCTTCTCATTACGTCCTGGATTTCCTGGATGTTTTGGGTTAGGAGCTTTTTGCTTTTTGCGTTTTCTTTGACTGTTGTGTCAATGTTTTCTATGATGTCTTCTGCCCCTGAGATTCTCTCTTCTATCTTTTGTATTCTGTTGGTGATGCTTGCATCTATGACTCCTGATTTCTTTCCTAGGTTTTGTATCTCCAGGGTTTTCTCTCTTTCTGATTTCTTTATTGTTTCTATTTCCATTTTTAGATTCTGGATGGTTTTGCTCATTTCCTTCACCTGTTTGATTGTGTTTTCCTGTAGTTCTTTAAGGGATTTTTGTGTTTCCTCTTGAAGGGCTTCTAGCTGTTTACCTGTGTTCTCCTGTATTTCTTTGACGGTGCTATTTATGTCTTTCTTAAAGTTCTGTATCATCATCATGAGAAGTGATTTTATATCTGAATCTTGCTTTTCCAGTGTAATGGTGTGTCCAAGACTTGCTATGGTGGGAGAATTGGGTTCTGATGATGCCAAGTAACCTTAGTTTGTATTATTTATTTTCTTATGATTACCCCCTGCCATCTGGTTATCTCTAGTGCTACCTGCCCTTGTTAAATCTGACTGGAGCCTGTCTTTCCTGTGATGCTGGTTGTGTCAGAACTCCTCAGAGTCAAGCTGTCTCTGTGATCCTGTGATTCTGGGATCCTGTGATCCTGGGCTTGTTAAGTCACCTGGGAGTGGAGCTTCCTCTGGGTGTTGTGGGACTGGCTGCAGAGCCTGGATCCAAGGTCTGCTCAGGTCAGCCCAGACAGACCGGAAGGAACCTGAGCCACTGGCCTGGCTGAGTTCCTGTATGCCTGGGTCCTGCTGTTTCTAGTTACTCCCAGTGTTGGGACAGATGTATCCTTCTCGCCTCTTATCCTGGGGGTGTCAGAGCACCCGGGAGTGGAGCTTCCTCTGGGTGTTGTGGGACCGGCTGCTGCCATTAGATTCTTATGGCTTCTCTTTATCAGGCCTTTTAGCCTCAATTCACCAAGCAAGAATTTCTAACACACACACACACACACACACACACACACACACACACAAAATGATTATTGGGTTGGATCTGGTAGCTCAAGTCAATAATCCTGGCATTTTGGGAGCTGAGGCCAGAGTATTACTGAAAGTTCCAGGATAGCCTTAGCTACAGACTGAAAAACTGTCTTTTTTAAAAAGGGGGTTGGGGAAGACTATTAAACTTACTTAGTTGGGGCTGGAGAGGTGGCTCAGCAGTTAAGAGTACTGGCTGCTCTCCCAGAGGTCCTGAGTTTAATTCCCAGTAACCACATGGTGGCTCTCAACCATCTGTAATGGGGATCCGATGCCCTCTTCTGGTGTGACAGAAGATAGTGTGCTCACATACGTGAAATAAATAAATACATCTTTAAAAAAAAACATAACTTAGTTGCTTTTTAAAAAAATCTGTTGAAGTAATATGTTTTCATCAGTAATATACTGAACAATGGTGAATGCTGAATGGGCTTTGTAATGTTGAATTAATTTTTATTTTAGTCTGGATTTCTATGTGTAGACCAGGCTAGCCTAAAACTCACAGACATCGTCATGCTTCTGCCTCCTAAGTGCTGAGGTTAAAGGCATGCACACTGCACCTATCCTGAACTAACTTTATTTTGGAAACAAGCCTAGCTTGGTTCTAATGAAGTAAGCTTTTATATATTATATAATATATTAATATATGATTTAATAAGTTAATATAATATATTATACATAATACATGTAATATATTACTGGGTGGGTAATACTTTAAGACTGTGTGAGTGTGATATATGATATCTATCTATCTATCTATCCATCTATCTATCTATCTATCTATCTATCTATCTATCTATCTATCTATTGAGAGAATGCACTCCATCTTGAATTCTTGGGCTCAAGAGGTTCCCCTGCCTCAGCTCCCTATCTTCCTATGTGAGCTTACTATTTTTTAAGCCAATTATATTTCCTTGGAAGCATCTCCATCCTGTCTTATCTGTGGTAGCTCCGGACTGCACCAGCCGCAGGGGTATGCCATGCTCTTAGTATCTGGAAGATACTAAAATGTGGAGTTGACTGCACACATCTTTCAGATGCTGCACTAATCTTTGGCACTAGCTATGCCTAGTGTTTTCTTTGTGGAAAGAATTAGAAGTATGAAGCAAACTTCCCTAGTGATGGAAGCAGAGTTTTGTAGCTGATTTGATGTGGACTCCTGAGTTCTGAATAGTTAAAGATTTCAAACCCTCAGCCGTCAGAGGAGCCATGGACAAAGGACCACAGGAGCCCTCAGCCAAGTTGCCTCTGGTCATAAAGATCCTCAGCTCTTTACCCCAGTGTGTCTTTGATATATTTTACTTAATTTTTATGATTTTACCATAAAAATCTTATGTACCTTTTAAAGAAACATTTCCAATGTGCCTTAACCTCTGTTGCTGTTGCAGTGTGTATCTTGTGATTGTGTTTTTGCTATTTGCTCTAGCATAGATCAGAAGTTAGAGTTCATATAGTGTATATTGGGAGCGGCAAACCTCCTCCCTTACAAAGTCTATTTGTTTTTCTGTATAGTAGTTTTTCCTGTGCATGCCATGGTGTGAAGACAGTCAGCAGACTTGGCCGTAGAGAGAGTCTGACCACAGCTTCTTCAGCTGCCAGAGGAGAGAGATTAAAGCTGCAGCTGCTTCATGAGCTCATTAGGGGGCTCACATGAGATAAGAGGGCTGCTGTGTGGAGCACAGCCCTGGCTCCATATGCTGCCCTAGTGTCCTCCATTTTAAGTCCTCTCTTCTGTTGGTTCAGAACTTGGATGCTCTTCCTGTCCACAGAGGTTCTTGGCCTTTTCCCTTCTTAGAGTCACTTTAGGTTCTCAGAGAACTTTACATCGGTGCTGGAGTCTGAAGAGCTGTATTTTCTCAAAATTCCTCTTGTGTGTGTGCCCGTGTGTGCACGTATGTGGAGGCAGAAGGCTGCTATCGAGAGTCTTCCTCAACTGCTTTCCAACTTATTTTCTGAGACAGTCTTTCACTGAACCTGGAGCTCACTAATTTGGATAAAAGTGCTGGCCAGTGAGCCCCAGGGTCCCCTTACCTTTCCCTCTCCAGAGCTACCAGTACATGTATGTGCTGCAATGTATAGTGGTATTAGGAGTCGAGGTCTGTGGGAAGCGACAAGGTTTCATCAAAGACAGGAGATTTTTCCCACTTATGCTGGTGAAGTTAAAAAGATGTGGTCTATGAAATGGGTAGTAAGCCCTCAGATACCAAATCTGCCTGGATCTTGGTTTTTGATTTGGAAAGAAACACATTTCCATTGTTTATAAACTTCAGCTGGGAGCAGAAGCATATGCTTGTAATCCCAGCACAAAGGAAGCAGGATCACAAGTTCAAGGTTATCTTCAAATTATATAGTGAGTTCAAGGCCAACCTCAGCTACACAATGAGTTAGGAGGCTAGCCTGGGCTTCAAGAAATAGTTCAAAGACACTAAAAGCAAATAAACAACCAACCTATCCAAAGAGATGAAGATACCCAGAAAAAAAAATGGGAGGACCGTATATATCCTTCATATGTATTATCTATGCATGGATGTTCCCAGTCTCTAAAAGGCACAAAACAGGTTAGGAATCCTGCTATAGAACAAGCTTTTTGCCAGACAGTGGTGGCACACGCCTTTAATCCCAGCACTTGGGAGGCAGAGGCCAGCTTGGTCTACAGAGTGAGTTCCGGGACAGCCAGGGCTACACAAAGAAACCCTGTCTCAGAAAAACCAAACCAAACCAAACCAAGCTTTTCTAGGGGCATACCTTGGCGATTTGGGACCCGTTCACCCTTGTTCTTGGTCTGGTTTTAATGCCTGAGAGACCATCCTGAGCCTCTGCTCTGTAGAGCCTAGTGTGTCACACCTAGAGTTTGTTTTTCTGTTGTTGTTGTTTTTAATTGGTGTATGTTTGTTTATTTAGTTGAGTTTTGTTATTGTCGTTGAGATAGGATATTCCTATGTAGCCCAGGCTAGTCTTGAACTTGGGGCAATCTCCCTGCCTCTGCTCCTCAGATGTTGGGATTATAGGTAAGTGTTGTTTTTCTGTTATTGACCCTGTGTCTCAGGAGATGCTCCGGGTCCTGCCCTGTTACTATCAGTCACTCTAGCACAGGGTTTTTCAGCCTTAGCCCTGTAGCCATTTGTGGGTTGGAGCAGTCCTGTTCATTAGATACCAATAGCACTTCCCAGTCACAACAACAGGTATTCCCTAGGCAGCAAAATCACCTCCAGGTAACACCTACTACTCTAGGGCATGGATGGAGTCCTGCAACTTCCTGCTGACACGTGAGTCCCGCCCTATGTTGACTGACTACCCAGAAGTTAGATACAAGCTGCTATCCTAAACACAGCCTTCCCCAGTTGTCTCTATTGCTACATGCCTGCCCTCCTGGGAAAATGCAGCTGGAATCTTTGCTTCATCACGCGTATGTCAAGCTGTGCCTGGCTCACTGAGCACCTTTTTCTCAAAGACATTGGTCTTTGAGAAAAAACCTGCACCATAGTGCAGAGCTAGCTTTCCTATGGGGAAGGGGTGTGGAGGGTGTCGGTCTTTGTATCAGTTCTGTCCAAGTCCAGCTAGCTCTTCTAAGAGTGACTGTGTCATGAGAATATTTTTCTTAGGTTAGTAATCCCGCATCCCCAGTAGTTTTATTCGAGAGAACCTGTCCTTTTCCTGAGTGGAGAGAGAGGTTTCTGCAGGGGATAATTTGCCCCAATCTACTGTACAACAAGATGACTGGGAGTGAGAGGCAGAAACACTGAACCACAGCCAGAATAGAAGCAATACAGAGGTGCAGAGCCAAATTAGAGAGCTTCAGGACAGCAGAGTGGGGTGGTTGGTCGGTTGACTGCCTGAGAGCTGGGTGGAGAGAGCAGAGCTAGGGAAAGAACATTGTGTGGTGCTATTACACAGAACATAGCCGAGAACTGCGGGTCTCAGGGAGCGGAGAGGCAAAGTACAGAACAAACTGTCCCTTGAACCTGAACCTGACCTGGTTAATTACAGTGGGGAAGATGGCAGAGTCTGAAAGGGCCGCTAGGGAGCTGCCCCAGACAGTGGCATTGAGAGAAAACCCACCCCAGCAGATAGGAAATGGAATCCAATGACTTCAACGCCAGCTAGACTATTTTCCTTGATGGCTTTCTTTGGCATTGTGGCCCAAAGGCTCAGGTTCTGCTTTCCTGTTGGACAGGCTCCCCTCACATTTATCACAGATGGCTCACATCAACATCCCTTCCCTCACTCTCCTGCTTGCGGAAAGAGGCAAAGGAGGGACTCTCATTGTCTCCTAAAGGCCCAGCCAAGAAGATGCGCTATTATTTTGATTTACATTCCACTGTGAAAACTTACCATAAGACTATACCTTTTGGCCTTTCTGAGAAATGGCTCAGACTTCTAAAATCTGAAGGGTTTCTTTTCCTCTGGCTTCCTGTTTTCTTTCAAATTCAATTTTTCCAAGCTGCTAAACCTGCCTAACAGATTAGTGGCTGGAAAACAGAATATATATATATATATATATATATATATATATATATATATATATAGAGAGAGAGAGAGAGAGAGAGAGAGCCAAGATGAAATCCTTACACTCTTAACTTCCATTACATACTTAGAATAAAGAGGACCTTCTCGCTATCAAACAGGCAAAGTGATTGCTTTTATGCTGAGCTCCTCAACCAGCTCAGCCAGCTGTTTAGTTACAGCTGTGAGACACCGAGGAAGATCCCAAGGCAGTGTCACACCCCATGACTGAAGGATGTGCCCAGAGGGCATTTAGGAACCCCCAGTGTTCCCACCATCCTCAGGCAGACTCACATCCTGTGTGTGTGTGTGTGTGTGGGGGGGTGTTGCTTAAACTTGATCTGTGGGTAGAACAGAGAGACTCAGAACTTCATTGGGAGAATGGTCCTTTGACAAGACTGGAAAAGTCTCTGAACTAAGACTCTGCATGAGTTAGGACTCGATTCTGTAGCATCAGGAGCTCAGCTGCTAATTAAGCTATGGTGGACCTAGAGTCCATGGCTTTTAAAAGTCACAGGATTTTAAAAACAGTGTATACAGACCTGGAAAGCAGACAACAACTCCTGACACAATATATGTATATATATATATATATATATATATATATATATATATATATATATATTTATATATATATAAAATTTTATTTTGTGTATATTGTGTGATTATGTGTATTGTATTCATGTATGCACACATATGTGCAGTGCACCTGGAAGCCAGAAGTCAGTATCAGGTCTGTCTCTATCACTCTTCAGGTGTGCTGGTTAGTTTTTGTCACCCTGACACAAAGTAGAGTTACCTAGGAAGAAGGAACCTCAGTCAGGAGTCACGTCCATCAGACTAGGTTGTGTGAATATCTGAGAGGAGGCGTTTTCTTGACTAAAGATTGATGTGGGAGGATCCAGTGCATGGCGGGCAGTGTGCTGTCCTGGGCAGGCAGTCCAGGGTCCAGCAAGCTGAGCAAGTCAGTAAGTAGCTCTCCTCCATGGCCTGTGCTTCAGCTCTATCATCCAGGCTCCTGTCCTGCCTGCCTGAGAATCCTGAAGGGTCAACCAGATAAGCCCTTTCCTCCCTCAAGCTGATGTTGGCCAGTATCTTGTCACAACAACAGAAACTAAACTCAAATATCACCTTACATGTGAGACAGTCTCTGGCTGAACATGGGGCTCTCCTGCTCGGCAAGACTAGCTGGTTAATGAACAGCAGGGGTCTGCCAGGACCTGTCTCCTCAGCACTTGGATTACAGGCAGACACTACCAGGAACAACTTTGTCTGTGGGTCCTGGAGATCCAAATTCAAGTCCTCCAGCTTGTGTGACAAGCACTTTTTGACTGAGCCATTCCCCTCCTCCCCCCCCCATATAAAAGATAGTTTAATATGGTGACTATGTATAATTTTGTAAGATTACATGTCCTTTTTTATGCTTTAAACAAATTCTTATTTTGCTAATACTTTTAGATCAATAAGAAATGAAATAGTTCAGCATTCTTGTATGTATCTTCTTTCTTACTCTGAACAACTGAATAGGGGATTTTCTGCTAAATTTAGCCCATCTTAGAAAAAAATTTTTTTTCAAGACCATTTTTCCACTATGAGCTCATGAGATATTTGGTAAAAATCACTTCACAACTTGGACCTCAGTTTGGTTCCCTATAGCACAGATGAAACTGACATTTCAGAGTTGCCATGGAGACAGCACAATGGAGCAAATATTAGCTGTCTATACGGACAGTAGTGATCTTTCCAGCATACTACAGTACTGTAACAAGCTGAACACCGTGTGAGTTGACGTGAGGGGTTAATCGTTTAATTATCGTGTCATAGTGTGAGTCACAGACTCACTAATGAAGGGTTGCAAGGCTGATGTTGGAAAGCCACAGAAATCATTAAACAATTAAATCTCAAGAACAAGTGAAATCATTTCCCCAAGAAAACAAATGCAGAGTTAGCAGGTCTGTCGCTTCTTCTACGTAGAACACTCTGTGTGACTCAGCAAGGAGGGGAGACTCAGGACGCTTAAGACACTGTCTTGTGCGCTCAGCCTCTTGTTGGCTTGGCTGCAGCCAACCAATCGTCAGTGGCTGAACACACCTGTGATGGGTTTTCATGATTCTGTTAACTGAAGTGGAAGAGCCACGCTAAATGTGGGTAGCACCTTGCCATGGCAACCCAGATAAAACAAAGTCCCAAGGAAAAGCTTTTTGCTCCGTCGCCTTTGAGTCTCACTGGCGAGTTCATCTACTCTCTTGTTAATGCTGCTGTAGCTGCTGTGTCCCTTCACTAATATCACTGAATCTTCAGGCTTCCCATGTGGGCTGAAGATCAATGGATCTCCAAGCATCACCTAGATCTTCAGAGTAGATCGTGACTGTTGAGACCCCTCAGCCTCTGAGACTGAGAGCTATTAGTTCTCAGCCCCACCCACCCACCCACCCACCAGATAGCCATGGCTGGACTATCCAGACCATATGTAAGCCTATATAAGAAATCCTCCTTTAATATAGATTCACCCTATCAATTCTGTTCCACCAGAAAACTCTGACTAATAGTACTCCTTCCTAGGATAATGGACAGAGAAACTGGACAAGATTTGGATGGAGCCAGGCAGGCTGTGGTGGCACATGCCTTTAATTCCAGCACTTGGGAGTCAGAGGCGGTGGATTTCTTAGTTTGAGGCCAGCCTGGTTTACAAAGTGAGTACAGCCAGAGCTACACAGAGAAACCCTGTCTCGAAAAAACAAAACAAAACAAAACAAAAACCAAAAAAAAAAAAAAGATTTGGATGGAAATTAGAAGTGAAGTATGAGACCTTTTGCTTGTTGAGTACCTGAAGGTATTTGCAGTAGATTGTTTACAATGGTAATCTGGGGTTTCCAAGTAATTTTTAAATGTGTCTCTATTCCTGCAACGAACATACGCTGAATGTTACCACAAATGGCAACGTGACGGAGCCTGGAGGACATTAGTCATAACCAAGAACAGAAAAACTCTATATTACCTCACTGATATGTGGAGTCCCAAAAAGTCACCAATGGCTGGCAGGTGAATAGTGGGGTGAGGAGAAGTGAGGAAATGATGGTTAAAGTACACAGAATGTGGTCCAGGGGGATGGCTCAGTGGATAAAAGCATCAGGTTGCAGCAGCGCACATCTGCAACCCCAGCTTTTCCATGTTGAGATGATAGGCATAGATAGCAGAGTTGCTAGGACACTTGTAGGCCAGCCAGTCTAGAGTACAGAGCATGGCAGCAGACACAAGGGAGACCCTTCTTAACAAGGTAGAAAGCTCAAATCGACACCCAAGTCTGTTCTCTGTCCTCCCTAAAGCATGCACAAGGGCAGCTACTCAGAAGAAAGCTCTACTGTAGAATGTTGGGGGAAATATTAAAAAGGGGACCTGCTAACTGTTTGTGGGGTTGGACCATACTCCCATGCTCCTGCTGGCCCTCCAATTCTCCAGCTAGCTGGACCACAGGGCTCCTGCCCCACCATCTGTCTGCGGGCCCATCCCTGCCCCCCAGAGTTCCTCTTGCTACCATGCAATGCCCACACACCCCACAGTCAGCCATCTCAACACTTAATTACCCAGTAGAATCAAGACTCCCAAAACTTAATTAACCAATCAGATTTATGTGTCAATAATATAATTTACAAGATGCCAATACAATAATTTCAGAGCCAATTGATAATGATAAAAGCTTTATCCCAATATGTCTAACCTTGTGAAATCATAGCTACTTGGTGGTTGGTAAATACCATGTGGGTACATGTCCACAGCCATCTTTCTTCTCTTCCTATTCTGAGTCTCTCTCTCTCTCTCTCTCTCTCTCTCTCTCTCTCTCTCTCTCTCTCTCTCTC